>VZRW01004519.1:0-15691 GCA_013398125.1 Aegotheles bennettii | reverse complement strand
TGTTCAGTCTGGAGAAGTGGAGGCTCAGGGGGGACCTCATTGCTCTCTACAACTACCTGAAAGGAGGTTGTAGTGTGGTGGGGGTAGGTCTTTTTGGCTCTGCCCACTGTGAAAAAACAAGAGAAAACGGTTTTAAACTGCAGCAGGGGAGATTCAGATTGGACATTAGGGAAATTTTTTCACTGTAAGGGTAATTAAGTATTGGAATAGGTTGCCCAGGGAGGTGGTGGAGTCACTGTCCCTGGAGGTGTTCAAGAGGTGTCTGGATGTGGCACTGGGTGATATGGTTTAGTGGTGATGTAGGTAGGCAGTTGGACTGGATGATCTTTAAGGTCTCTTCCAACCTTGATGATTCAACGATTCTATAATTCTAACAGCTTTTGTCTTTTGTCATCCATTCAGCAGCAAGTACTCCAGTCAAGAGGTGCAGATAGAGCCCAAATTTAGATACATGAAGTGAATTGAGGTGGGCAATGTCTCCTAAAGCAAAGAACACAACAGGATCCTGGTGGGTCCCAATCTCCCACAAGCTCAGGCTCTGCTTAGCAAGTCTGGCTATTGTCAGCTGCCCTAGCCAAGGTATAAATGGCTATTCCAGGCACAAAACCCAGGCAGAGAGCACAGGAGAAATGTTCAACTCCTATCTTTCACTTTTGCTTCATGTCAGTGGCTTTTTTTCTTTTGCAGCTGAGCACTAGAGACACATGTTCCATGACAAAAAGCACTGTTACAATTTTATATATCTACTTGGATTTAGCTCAGTTAATGTTTGAAAGAAAGAAAAAGCTATTGTTTTTGTAGATACTTGGGTAGTACTAAGATTGACTCTCCTTTCAAGTAACAAACAGCATTTTGCTGATGTGAAGCAAAGAAACTGCATGTTGCAATGTTTAAAATGAAAGTACTTATCAAGCCAAATTGAACTGCTTTCCTGAATGGATTGATGGTGAAGTTGCTTTAATACAGGACTGAAAGGTGTATTAGAAATCCCCAAGACAGAAAATACGTGAGGTTTGAATTTTCTCTTTTCAGAACAGCGGATACTCCCTTCTACTGTAAACTCATTTCTAGGGCTTAGAATTTGTTCTCAAAGATAGGTGTCTAAATGTGTTTGTGGTACTTCTACCAAATAGTCTAGAAGCTAAACGCTTTATTATATATCTCCAGTGACTTACAATAATGTGATGATCTACAAGACTATATGATTCATAATAATCAGTTTGCGAAGTCTGTCTTCAGATCCAAATATTTAACTTTATGCTTTATGTGAGTAACAGAATAGCTGCTGTATTTATTGATCTAATAAAAAACTCTGAGCTGGTGGCCCTTGAGATAGTGAGCATGAAATCAAGTATTCCCTATTATTTTCATCATTTCTTACATAATTGTGCACAGCTGGTGAAAAGAAGAATATTAGGAGTTATTGCTTACAAAAATGGACATAAGCAGTAAAGGATTCAAGCGTATTTAGCTTCTCTAGGTAGATATAAAAGCATTTCAGTTAACATTACCAGTCATTGACAATGATAACTTTGGATCAGAACCTGTTTTCTTTCATTGATGTTCTCTGTAACTGCATAAGTTTTCCCCATTGTAGGATGCGTTCTCAATTTGTCTGGTTAAATTTAAATGAAGCAGATTTCAATTACAAGTTTAGTAAAACTGTGTGTCTGGTTGGTGCTCTCTGACTTTATAGTAGACTGAAATATCCTTGTGTTTTGCTTTTCAGACTTTTCCAAGCCTTTTCTCTATTAGACTTTGGCAACCCCACTCCTTTTATTTTCAATCAGATTTCCATGTACTTAATCATCCAAAAGATATACTCGTATTCATCCATTTGACATAAAAAAAAGTTATTTTGAAATTTTGCATCATATGCTGCTATTATCACTTATGTTTAGCAGTAGTATTCTTCTAAATTATTATCTCCTGTCCACTTATTCTTTAGTCTACCTGCAGTTTGTGAGCTCCTGCAGGCAAAGACAATTTCTTTTCATTTGTTTTAAGGTCCCATGTGGCTATAACAGATGAAATGAACAGTGCAATTTCCACAATAGATCTCCTTCATGCTAAATGGCAGTCCAAAAAGTCTAGTGAATGCTGGAGATTGAACAATAACATTCGTTGTTAATACAAACCTCTTGATGACTGGAACTCAAAATATACAAGTATTTATACAGTTTGGGGATAATGGAAAGTGTCTGTGATTGATTTATGCTGTATATCGCAATGCATGAAATTTTTATACAGGTGGTAGAGTTGTGTTACACCATAAATGCATTTTTTCTATAGAATTATCATTCTCTTTTATAACACCACGGATAGCCATTATATGCTTCTATGATCTGTTTATATAGCAGCTCTGAGATAGCTTTCCTACTTGCCTTCCATTATCTTAATATTTACTTTTTTACAGAACTATTTCTAAGTGCTTATTTTATAACAAATAAAATTGTTTTCACATCTTAATTAAAGTGGTTGGGTTCTTGTTGAGTGTTTGGTTTGGTTTGTGAGTTTGTTTGGGCTTTTTTCCTTTGGGACTATCTAGGCCCATTGTGCGCTGTGATTCATGTCCTTTTTGAAACTGTTGTTAAGTTCTGTTTGCTTTTCAAAAACAGAAAACTGAGATAATAAAATTTTCCATTCTTTTATTTTAAGCAAAAATAACAAAGATATTTCTAAGTGGATTTCATAAAATATACTGTTTTCACAATAAACTACATCACTTAGTAGGCTTTCCTAGATTTAGAAAATGTATGTATATATATGGTTTTGAAATGTGTCAAAGTTTAATGGGCTGATGGTGCTTTAAGGGATTTTTTTTCCTTTTTTTTTTACGTTTAAATCTTGGGTTTTGATTCAATAGAGACCTGATTTCCTTTGCTAAAAACTGACAACAAAAGCTGCATTTTCAAGAAACTAAATATGAAATCAGTTATCAATACATTAAACATTACTTCAGTACCTGAATATTTAACAAAATGCTCTTCCTAAAAACAGTGCTGATTGTGTTAAACTCCTTTTGAAAATACTGTTTATGAGGTTGTTTTCCCAGTGATAACTTAAAAGCATGAACCAAGCAGAACAGGTGATCTATATTTACATGCTTGTGTATCATGTATTTAAATGCATATGTTGACTGTTAATATATGTGTATGTAAGTGAAGTTGTATATTCTAGATACACACACACACAAGAACACACACTCTGTATAGATAGGAATCACGTTTCTTACTTTTGCAGATATATGAGATATCTTGAGGTATAAAAAGCAAGAAACGTATTTCCTGTTGTCACAGGCCTGTATTTGCCTTTACAGCAAATGTTTTCTTACCTTTCCCTTCATAAATGCAGAGGAACTCCACTGAAACAACATATATAAGAAAACCGTTGAATTTTGCTTAACGTCTTTACAAATATCCTGGAGTGCTTTTTTGCCTATAGCAATCATATTGCTCCCGAATTTTTTATACATCTGCTGTTTTTTTATTCTTTCCAAACAGACAACTACCATCATTTGCTGGAGAAAAAATACTACCCGAGTCTTTTGAAGCAGTGCATCCACGGTTACTTTTACGTCTGTTTGACCAGTGAAGATATAATTGCAGCACAATCAGTATCTATGTTAGCTTCAAGTGAAGTACTAGGGTTAACAATAGCAGCACAACCCCAAGACAATGACAGCAGTTGCTATTCACTGGGGATGTTACTTTGTACCAAAGGCACTGAACAGAAACTGATGGTTATTGTCTATATTATACAGCTCCCACAGTAGATTGTCCTGCCTCCTAAGTCAGTGTATCTGCACTGATTTCTGCCACAGTGAGATCCTCATGGGCTGCTACTCTACATAGTTTAGAGTTGGTGCACATGGAGCTAGTGTGGAATAGGTATTTCCTCTCAGGCTAATATGAAATTGTACATAAGCTGGTTTTGCTTGGTATAATTTCTTGAATTTCAAAAGGGGACACAGACATCAAATTGGCCAAAAATCTTGTGTGCCTTGTTCCTAGATGAAGTGTTACCCTAAGCACATACTTGGTTTGAAAAACAAGGGGAGTCCCATAATCTTAATCAGAACCAGAAGAAGAAGCCAGTGAGATACTAGTTTCAGCAACAGTCAGTCAAAGAAGTTTCCAGTATTTAATCTTTGGTTCCAGCCCTCATTCATGGTTACGACAGTAGAAAAGTATGCGGGTTTGCAGCCCAAACCATAGATGAAACAAACTCTGCTGAAGTCTCGGAAATGTGTATTCATCAGCTGTTTTTCACTTGGCCGCACTGGTTACAGGAAGAGTAAATAGCCAGATACAAACAAGTTCTGAATTTCAGTTTCGAAGCAGACACTTTTTTTCACTCTTTTACTGCAGAACCTGCAAGCGTGCATCAAAAAAGGCTCCATTCATTTGTAAAATCACAGTCTATAGAGCTACTCTCCATTTGACACAAGCAGCTTTAAATGATCTGATCATATTCCCCTTTTGAAAGCTGAGTCTGAAAAACAGAAGGATTTACAAGTGCATTCTGTTGCTATTTCTTTGTCCCATTGTTAAAAATGAGGTTGTAAATCAAACAGTGCATGGATTTCCCTTTTGGCACATTTATCCCCTACAGGTTATTACTGTGTGTGGGCAGAAAATGTTGTTGCACTTCAAAGCTATTATCAACCTTCTGTTAGTGGAATTACAAGTTTATCTCTGAACAGACCCATTCTTGATTAAACATTTATCGTTTATAGAATTTTCTCATCATAAAAATATAAATGAGATGACAGTGAGGAAAGACTGGGTTTTTTAAGCTAAGAATAAGTAAGGGTTCTTTCTCCATAGTTTTTCAAGAAAAATACAGTGTTCTCTGCACTAATACTGATGTGATATTATTTCTATATAAGCCTTAGTTATTTTGCTCCAAAAAATTCTCAAAATGAAAGAGACAACACTAACAACCTTAAAACTGAAAATATACTTCTCAAATTAAGAGACACAAATATGTGGTTATTACTGTATGGAAGCAGGACACTGTATGTTTGCTTCAGAAAGAGACAAAACAATATAATACATTTCACAAAGTAAGCAATACCATTCATGGAGAAAGACAATGAAATGGACAAATTCTTGTTTTCCTCTGTAATGATTGTCTTATTACCTGAAGCATAACACTTGATTGCCCTCATCTTTACATGCATAACTACAAATGTTATTATTGGCTATAAAATTCTGAAAAATGCATCTCTGGCCTCTGCCTTTCCCATTTCACTGCAGCCATGAGTATCACAGGCTGATGACACACAGTGTAAAGGAAGACATACTTGCTTCTACATATTTTCCATGTCAATTTTCTCTGGTGATTTTCTGGTCTTTAGAAAAATACAAAGAAAAAGAGAATCTTATGGGCAAGATTCAATTCCTAACCACTAAGTTTTTAACATTTACTCTCAACACATCTCCCCTCACCTCCAGGTTTCACTCTAGAAGGATTTATTTCTTGCCTAATGACTGAATCAGATCTACCCATGTCCAGTGTGGATGTTTTTGGGACCCAAAAAGGCTCTAGAAAATGTGTACTTGACCAACTGAATTCCACATTTGGTTGCTTGAAGACTGTAACCTCTAGTATTTTTGGGTTTTTACCTAATTTCTGCTGGCATTAAATGTCACAGTCTAAAAAGAAATTATGGAATTTTTTTTCCCAGTATACTGAGTCTATATTCAGGAACTTTGTCAATCACTGAGGGTGGAAAATTTGTACTAAATTATATGGTACCTATGCACTTTATATATTTTATTATGAACTTCAATCTCTCTTGTCATCACACCAGAAAAAATGTAACAAGGAGCAGTTGTAAGATGCAGTGAGGAGTTCATCTGCCCACACATGAAGGAGCAGGTTCAGATGGGGCATGCAGCTGCAGCAGCCTCACCTCTGTCATGTGCCTGGTTTCAGTAATGTCTAACAATATGAATACAGATACCTTTGCTGCAAGAGAAAAGACTAAGGCAAAACAGATTGCAGAGGTTTGTCTTGGTGACAGTAGCACTGAATGCATACTCTACAGCAAAATAAATCCCCAGTATGTCTTCTAAAGTGAAGCTAATTGGCAGAATTTGTATATTCTTTCTGTGTTTTACATGCTTCCTTTCTAATGTGCAATTAGTCCCTTTTTGTGTCATAAGGATTCTCCTTTACTTTTTCTACAATGATTCTTCTTGCCTGACTCAACCTGCCTAGAAGATAGTTACTTCAGTGTAAGGCAATCCCCCCCCAAGAAGCATCTATCCTACTGCAGGTACTTATTTTACACTAAAAAAAAAATTAATTCACATCTCCATACCTATCCCTCCTTATTGACTATAAGGAAGTTAAAAAGATTAGCAGACTCAGGGCAAACTTTTTGATGTGTGAATTAAATGTGTTGTTACACAGTGCAGAGTTTGATTTACTACTCAATATGCAGTACATAAACCTATACATCGACTATCTTTCTTTCTTCCAGTGGCTGGAAATGCAAATTCCTGAAATATGCATGTTTTTTAGTATGTTATAGACCATGTTAATAGATCAAGGCTTTAACTGAATATCAAATATCACAAAGGAAAATAATAAGAAAATTTGAGATAAAAAATACCAAAAATGTAACCAGTTTTTCTTTTTTTTTCTGAACTGGTCACTGGAAACCAATTTCAACCATCTTTCATTGGTGTAGTAAATACATTTTCCAAATAATTTCCACTAAAACTTTCTAGTAGAAATGATTGCTTGTAAGCAGCTGATACTTAAATCTTGAATTGTTTAGGGTAAAAGTCTTTGACAAGAATTATTTTTTTGTATACTTCACAAGTAATGCAGAATCAAATTTCTGAAATTATAGTAAAAACTGCTATTCAGAAAGGGGTTGTTCAATATTTATCAGGTTTGACCTGTTTTGGAACACAAAGTTGGACTTTGAGAATGCACATTGCTAATGTCTAAAAAGGGTAGGAAATTTGTCCTTAACACAGTGTTAAAAAAAGTACCTAAAACTAAGTATTTGTTTCAGTTCAATGAAAAACAAAAGTGACTTTCCAAGGATGCACTAAGTCCTCAAGTGCTATAAAAACTGATGACTTCATTGTTCGATGAATTTAATCAAAGGTTTTCTCACAGGAAAAGAAAAATGAAGCTCTGTGATATTTTAATGGAATACAGTACATAGGTCAATGTGCAATGAAAAACAAATGATATCACACAGTTTGCTAATGTGCCAATGTGGTAAGATACAGTGCAGTACAACTGCATTCTAGTTAAATAGTGTTTGAGGCTGTTAATTTGGCCTTTGCACATACAGACAGCCCACTGACTACATCACACCCAATATCCTACTGAACTTGCTTAGAAGTAATTTAGGTAGTTTGATGCAGTGCCAGTGTGAGCAACAAAGGGTAGCTTTGAAAGGCATGTTGCTCAACAAGGTGTTCTCTGGTATTTCTCTCATGTTTTAGAAGGAATTTCCACTCGGGGGCACAGTTTGGGAATAGTTCATTAAAATGCAGAAAAAGTTGAACTGCCTTAGCAGTTCATATTTAGATAATTTAAGTCATTCTGATAATTGGAGAGAATGTAACACATGATATGTACTTGAGTATGATCTACATTCAATGGTGTGTGAGTAACACAAATCTCAGGAAGCCTCAGGATCCTGCAGGAGTATCCTCTAGCAGTCAGCTCTGTCTCTGCACTCATATGTCACAAATTGCTGCAGAAGGTTCTGCTTTCTTTTGGAATCTAACCTCTGCGAATTTATAGTATGAATCCTTGATAGATGGGTTTAATACATTCATTAGATTATGAATCTTAGTTCTCCCAGGGGTACTTTCAAATCTACATGATGACTTTAATATTCTTTATTTTGTGTCTGAATCCATGATTTATTTGAAAGATGTGTGGCTCTCTATGTAAGCAGACAGCTCCCTATTGGACTATTACACCAGCTAGGAACATTCATGTGTATTGTTTATTTCACCATCATACAGATTAATTTACATCTGAAAAAAATATGTTCCTCAGTCACTCATTGTAGATGATAAGATACAAGGAATAATGCTTAGAAATGCAGAATTTTTCTTTGTACAAATCTTATTATTGGAGAAAGAATCTGATCCCAAAACACTGCAGAGATACAGCTTTGTCTGGAAGCATCATCCTCAGCCAGCTCCTTCATTTTTGGACTCAGTTCTGCAAGGTGAAAAGCACTCTAATTCACCAAGTACCAAAGACATGCTCAGTTGTAAGTATATGAACAGTAACATTGATTTAGAAGAGAGGAGATGAGGTCAATCTGTTTGTGACCTAAAAAAACGAATGTATCTGACAGTTCTGAGAGAAGTGTCAGGACTTACAGAAGCTTGAAGGGAAAAAACCATACAGTGAGTGAGGGAGAAAATCCTGAGAAATTTCTTCCCATTGAAGTATCTTTGCTTTTCTTCCGCAGACCTGATCCATTACTCATTGAAAATCAATGGACAAGAAACAAAAAAATATGTCCTCATTCTACCCTAAGATTGTACTTCATATTAAAGTCAAAACCTTCAAAAAACAAGGCTAAGGAAATATCTGCAATAGTGTAAGCTTTCATTCTTCATAAAAATGCTGAAGTCTGCTAAATTCTCGCATTGTGTATAGTGCTTGAGATTCTGTCAGTAAAACTGTATTTAGCAGTTGTGTTAGGCCAGAGGCAGAAATTAAAATATGTCATCTAGGATACTTAAATTTGCATGAACTAACCATTAAAGCAAAGAATGCATTCATAGGGATTTATTTTTATGTGTTTTTCAGAAGGATGCCGATGCACAGTGGGGTTTTTTTTTATTAAATTGCCAAAATAATTACCAGGGTGTTTTGCAGCAGTTAAATTTAGAAATTAAGACTGTAAGACTTAGTTGGTTAATTTGTTGTGCTAGGGAAAAGATTCAGGAATTTTTATATTAGAAAACTATTTTGGCTTCAGAAATTGGGTTGCATCAGAAGCTTTTGAATAAGTGTCTGTTTCTACGACCTGATTTGCTGGCATTTATGCAAACTACAAATGTGTAATCAAAAAGGTAATAAAACCACTTTGTAAGAACAGTAATGTCTAAATAAATATTGAGAATGCCTTTCCAGTAAATATTTGTAGAACTTTTTTGTTATACTATTACTGTTCCATCTGATAACTTAGTCAATGGGAAACAGTATCTGACTATTATCTGTGAGACAATCTTCTATATTCACTTCTGAAATAATTCTAAAACTTTACTTAGTATTAACTAAACATTAAGGTATCCACAACCAATTTTAATTCTTTAAATCTTTCTGATCACAGAGACTGATCACAAAATACATATTGCATACAAGCTGAGATCTAGCTTTTTGCTTTTGCAAAGTGTTTTATTTGAATGTTTATAGTTTTAATTCCCAGAGAGCTGCTGTGTCTAAGCTGATTTCAGAAAACCAAAACAGATGGGGTAAGTTTTTGTTTGTTTAAACATAACATAGCAGAGTAATTTATTTTGAAGACTGTTTCAAGATTCTCAAGGTCATTCATAAAAGCCTTCCTTATACATTAATTTTCTACTAAGAGGTATATGAAGATGACAGACAACAATTGTTATAATTGGAGAAAGAATATTTGTCAAGGAGCCTTTAGAGGTGCATTTTGTTTTGGATTTATTACATCAAAATATTGGTTAATATAATAAAAGTAGTTTGTACTACCTACCTAGTGTCCAAAGTACTTTCCCTCTCATCTATTTTCCATCTGGTTTCATCTCACCCAGCAGATCACAGTAAGGACAACCCTTCTGACAGGTGAGTGGGAACAGAAGGGCTGTTATCTCCAACTTCACTTCAAGAGGCATTGAAAACTACAGTGCCACAGTGGAAGTTATTTGAAACAACTGTCAGATGGGTATGAATCTTTCTCTTAGAGGTGGGAAAAGTAGCTAGACCTAACTCTCTGGTTTAGATATAAGATTTCTAACTTTGATTGTATCCTAGCTTCCCCTCCAGCTCAGAAAGACTTCTGAGTTGATGCTGTTAACCCTGAAAGTATCATTTGATGCAGGGCTAAGCAAAGCTTATAAAATGTGATAATTTAGTACAGATTGGACATATTGTGCACCTGGCCTAACTGTGGCAAAGCCTAGTAAGTTAGAGCATCTTCTCTGATATAGACTTGAACCATTTAAGCATTTATCATGGGTTATTCACGGCAATTTCGTGCAGTTTTTTCCTTTCTAATTTTGCCTAAATCACAATCATACCTCCATACACATATGGACAAACTATCATAATTTCTCATGTTCTGTATTTATAGGGAACAGGCATCTCCACTAACAATAAAAACATAGATCACATGTGTGGCTGGTCAATAGGAGGATATTAGGCTTCTTGGGCAGTGTCGTGAACACCACAATGTGAACCTTTGTTATGAAAGATATAGTGAACAGCACCTTTTAGCAAAAGTACTTCTTGACTATATTAATACATTTATTTATTAAAAAAACAATATTGATGTTCCATGATGACATTTATTTATGGCATAAAGAATTGTAGAGGTGAAGAAAAAAGCCAAACAAATAATGTATTTGTTTAGGCTTAAATTTTTATGAGAATTGGGTTTCTCTTTGTTACCAGTGATTATAGTCTTTAAAGAAGCTCAATGTGATTCATCAGAAGCATGGTGAAGGTGTAAGTAGGCATGTAATTCTATTAATGTGAGAAAGATGATCAAATAAAAGATATTCTGCACTTGATTTATCTTTAATATATGAGGAAATATTTAATGCAGTTTTCATCACTTTCCAGGGACATCCTTAAAGAAACTGTCAATGTTTTTACTACTGTGGATCAAATTAAGCTAACATCTTTTGACAGCAACTGGAAAATAATAACATTTTATTTGCATATATCTTGAAACTTACCTGTGAAGTAGGAGGCATTTTGAATTACATTCTGTTCTTTTTTATGTCTTCTCAAATTAATTGGGTAGAAGTGTAAAAAAAAATAATAAATAAATAGAATGACACCCCAAACTTCACATGCACAAGTGTACATAACAAGGTTTACGCTATTATCGCAAGGTGTGCAAAATCTGACTCGAAAAGACAAAACATGAGAAGATACATGATGCACGGATTTTGGTTTTACTTGTCTCTTACCTGTCCTTAAAAGGATGTGGGGTGTTTGTAGGAAAAGAGGTTCTTGTGTGCCTTCTGCTGGCTGATGAATTCTTAGGTAAGGAGGGAATTGGGTTGATAGCTCAGACTTTTGTTGTTTGGAAGCAAGAGTGTCACATTCTGAAAACCGGAGATGTGGCAATTCTTGTGGGACCCCACAGGGACAACATAAAGATAACACTATTGGGTGCGAAAGGGCAATAGTTCACCAGAACTGGTGAGATTGGCTTAAGGGAGATTGGACAGAACCCCTTTGTTTTCTAAGCTCCCTCACTGTCATATGGAGCCTAGGTGCGGTTGAGTTATGCCTTCCCTCCCCTGGTATGTCACACAGCAGATACAACCTTTGTGTGCTGAGGGACCCTGTCTGAGTGATTTGAGCGGAATCCCAGTGGCAAAATTAAGACACAAATGAGGTCAAATGTCATGTCTGAACCAAGATTTATTGAAGTTGTACAGGAAAGAGAGAGAGAAAAAGAGAAAGCAATATTACGAGATAGTTGAGGGCAAGTGAAAGATACAACCATGGTTCCAGCATTCTCTGGCCGTTTCTTGACCCGATGGGAAAACACTCCGAAACAGGTAGAGCACAGTATTTTTTTATATTTTCAGCCTCTTGCTCATCCTCCACCTTTTCTCCAAACAAGGGAGGAGATTCTAGGAACCGATCTGCATGCCGATGCCTCAGCGCACATGCCCAATACCATACTTCGGGGGTCTTTTAGGGGTCCTCCTGGTGGTCTTCTGGGAGTCTTTGAACAACAACACATGCGGCCTAGAGAGGTGGGGTCATCCAGCCCTGTACTTTTTGTGGTTTTAGCAGGTACAGACTCTTTTCTATCTGGTTATCAAAAGCTAGAGTGATGAGTTGTATACCCAGTTTGATCCAGCCTTGTGTTTTCTTGCGCAAAACAATGGAAATACTTGGCAGCGTTTCTTTGTAAAGTGAAGGAGACAATGTTGAGACATAACACCAGCTTAACCCTTTACAAGTCTCTTACAAAGAGTTTCCTATAAAATCAAAGGATAGGGCAGGAAGAAAACAGTCAGTGAGACAAAGCAGTAAAGATATTATAGACTAAAAGACATCTGAAAAGCCAGGCCTCAGAGATGACAAAAAGAGACAGGTTTTTCCTAGGACACAGAAGAGATGGTGTGGGATTTATTGCAGTGTGGAGGTACTGGACTGAGAACAAGCCTGACAAACAAGACACAGCATGCAGGGTGAAGTGGAAGAATGTTGTTTCATTATGTCTCTCTGATTCATTCTCAATTTTCTCACTTCTAAATGATCTACTATCTGGCTAATCTTCAGATAAAACCTATTTGAGCTGTTGATATGCACTTTTCAGAAAAAGACACATCTGAAAGATCTGGTACTCCTGTGGCCCCAGGAATACGTGAGCAATGTCCATGACTTTCATGCAAGAATTGCTTAAATGTGCAGAGTTGAGTCCATCTGTTTACACAAAGACATCCATACTCATGGGAAGTGTAGCAATAAAATTATATGGAGAAAGGTATTTGTCTTTGAATACAAAATGTTGATAGGATTTCTTTTCACTTTTTCCACATTCTTTTCGCATTTGGGTTGGTTTGTGATTTTTTTTCAACTATATCTTTTCAGAAAAGATTTTTGAAAAATTAATAGTATGATCATATGGTAACTTATTATAGGTATTATAGACATGACTGAGAAGTTCCGCCATGTAATTTTTTCCCCCTAAAACTAGACACAGATTCAATTTGCTTGGGCAGTGAGTGACCCAGTTTTGACTTCTGCCTTTTTCAGACCAGGAATCAGCAGGAGTTGCATAAACTGCTTGACTATTCTGCTACTCAATTCTTTGACTGAAACACTAAGAAACTTCATACCTTCCATTCACCTTCTGGGTAGTTTTATGTTTTATTATAATGGTAACATTTTGTGGTTCTAAAAATGAAGTTCTAAAGTTTCCTATGGAAACAAACCTCCGGCAACCAAGCAGTTGCCTCGGGTTTCCTGTATGCTCTGCTGCCTGCGTGTGCCTGATTTTGAACCTGTTTGCAGATTTGGCAGAGAAGTCTCAAAACCACTCTTTTCTTCAGATGACTTAAGAACTGATGCCTGGATAGAGAGGTGGAACTTTGCCTTTTAGTGAGAGAAGCCCTGTAGCATTGAGAAAGAGCTGTGTTGGCTTCACCAATCCCCAAATTGCCGGATGAAAGTTAATTAGGGATCTCTGTCCATGGTGCTGATTAACAGCAGTGCTGGATGCCTCACTGGGAAGCCAGTTGCTAAAGAAGTCAGAAAAGCAACAGTAATGCAACCTGCATTGGACAAAAAAAAATGATTAAATAGCCAGATCAAAGACTTTAATGGCAGACACTAGACAGGAAGATAGCAAATGAACCAGAAGTGTTTAAAGGTAACTTATTTTTCCATTTCCATCTAGATGTGCAAACAATAACAGCACCATTCTAATGTACCACAAAGGTTCAGATATTGATCAGGAAGAATACAGAAGTTGTAAATCACCTTTTTGAAAAATACTTTGCTGCAAGATGAACTGGAATCATCTCAGGAATTGCCTGGCCCAAAAGCAGACAAGCCCAAACCTTATTTGATAATAAAAGACAGAGAAAGAGGGAAGCTGGAGTTTCTGGGGGTATAAAAAAATAAAAATTAAAAAAAAACCCCACAAAATAAATGAACAAATCCCCAAACAAAAAAGCTCCACCAGCAACAAAAACTTTAAAGCATAATTCTTCAGACTCTTCTACATACCAATGTATGTACAATCTACAGACCAATATCCTTTGATGAGATCTTTGAGCTGCTCAGGGAATCTCAGAAAGCTTTTAAACTTCCTTAGACATAAAGAGCTTGCCATCAATTACATTGAAAGGCTGTAAAGCATTGGAAATAAACACTCATAGTGAATTCATAAAAGTACAGCCATTGTGATATTTCTCAGACCTACTCTAAACTCAAAACTTCGAAAACACTGAAATATAAAATCTTCATTCTTACATTTTTTTTTTTTCTTTCTTTCTTTGTGATTTGAATTTCATTTTCCTCTTTCAGAAATAAGGATATTGTGTCTTTAGACTGTGTCTTTAGAAAAAAGACTGTTTTGTTGAGGGATAAGTTTGTAGTTTTCAAAATTTGGTCAGAAATTATAAAGTTAGAAATATGTAACCTGATTTTTTAATAACTTTAAATAAATTAGAACAAACTCAACAATTGAAGATGAAATTGAAGCTATGTATTCAGTTCTGAAGATGCTTTCCCAAACAATAAAGTGAACAACCACATAATTTTGAGGCATAACAATCAGGTCTTGAAGAAATAGGGAAAATGAATGATGGCATTGTATCTGGTGGGGTTTTTTTGTGAATTAATTTAGGGTTTGTTTTTGTTTTTGTTTTTGTTTTGTTGTTGTTGATGATGATGGGTTTGCTTGTTTGTTTTTTCCTCTGTATTATTTTGTAGGATAGTCCATTGGAAGATCCATTGAGCAGTGCAGACTTCCATGTAGCCAAGTTCATTGGTTTCAGGCTTTTTAATTTTTGGATTTCCATATATTTTGATGATGCTTATCCATTAATACAAAAATTAGTTTAGTCATGTTGGGCTTGTTTCTCTGAGTTAGTTAACTTTCATGGTAGCCTCATGAGACACCTGGACTCCAACTATGGAAGGCTGAAGAAGTAATTCAGAAAAATACCTGTCAGTCTTTATGCAGCAGTTATATGTTGCTGTGTCATTTGCTCTGACTCATTGCTGCAAAGTGACACACATACTCTTTAAAATTCCAGTTTGCTTAACCAAATGATACCAAATACAAAAGATAATCCTTTATACACGGAAGCTGAATTTGCAGTAGCAAAAAGTGATGAATGACAAATCAAAAAGTAGAGCTATGTAAGATATAAGTATCAGATAAATAATGGCATCTTAGGGGTGGCATCTTTAACCAGGGGAGAAAAGGCAGAGTAATTTGTCTCTGTCTGTTTTTCCTTTGTTACCATTCTTATAGGGGCTGTAGCTGTCTTTTATACTTCTTGTGTTTTCACCACATATAGGAAGATTTATATATGCAGAATACATTTTCTTTTTAGCCTTTCTTACACCCTAAAGCCAATTCTACTCTGTACAGTAGGGTGTATTCATTCAGTGACCAATAATGAACCTTTTCTGATTTGTGTTTATAACCTTGGTGACATCTTGTGCCTGTATTTTCAAGGCTTAAAATCATAGAATCACAGAATCATCAAGGTTGGAAGAGACCTTAAAGATCATCCAGTCCAACTGCCTACCTACATCACCACTAAACCATGTCATCCAGCACCACATCCAGATGCCTCTTGAACACATCCAGGGATGGTGATTCCACCACCTTCCTGGGCAACCTATTCCAACACTTAATCACCCTTACAGTGAAGAAATATTTCCTAATGTCCAATCTGAATTTCTCTTGCTGCAATTTAAAGCAGTTCCTCTTGTCCTTTCACTA
>VZRW01004518.1:0-27059 GCA_013398125.1 Aegotheles bennettii | reverse complement strand
GGACATTCTCCTTAGCCCTCCTTCTGCTGCTAATCTATATATAGAAACATTTTTATGTCTTTTACCTCAGTAGCCAATTCTAGTTGGGCTTTGGCCCTTCTAGTTTTCTCTCTGCATAACCTCATAACATCCTTGTAGTCCTCCTAAATTGCCTGCCTGTTCTTCCAAAGGTCATAAACTCTTTTTTTCCTGACTTCCAGCCAAAGTTCTGTTCAGCCAGGTCGGTCTTCTTCCCTACCAGCTCATCTTTTGACACATGGGGGTAGCCTGCTTCTGCGCCTTTAAAATGTCTTTATTGGAGAATGACTAGCCTTCCTGGACAACTTTTCCCTTCAGGACTGCCTCCCAAGGATCTCTGTCATCCAGTCTCCTAAACAGGCCAAAGTCTGCCCTTCCAAAATCCAAGGTGGTAGTTCTGCTGATCCACCTCCTTACCTCTCCAAGAATCAAAAACTGTCATTTCCTGACTGCAATGCCCATGTCAGCCTCCAACCATCACATAACCACAAGTCCTTCTCTGTTCGCAAGCAGCAGATCCAGTGGGGTGCCTTCCGTAGTTGGTTCACTCATCAGCTGTGTCAGAAGGTTATCATCCACGCATTCCAGGAACTTCCTAGACTGTTTCCTCTCCTTTGTTCTATATTTTCAGCAGACATCTGGTGAGTTGAAGTCCCTCACCAGAACAAGGGCTAGCGATCATGAGAGTTCTGCCAGCTGCTTATAGAGTATTTCATCTGCCCTTTCATCCTGGTTGGGTGGTCTATAGCAGACTCCCCCCGTGGTTTCTGCCTTGTTGGCCTTGCCCCTGATTCTTACCCATAAGCACTCAACCCTGTTGTCACCGTCATTAAGCTCTAGACAATCAAAACACTCCCTAACATACAGGGCTACCCCTCCACCTCTCCTTCCTTGCCCGTCCCTTCTGAAGAGTGTGTAGCCATCCATTGCAGCTCTCCAGCTGTGTGAGTCACCCCACCATGCCTCCAGGATGGAAACTACATCACAATCTTCCTGCTGCACAGTGGCTTCCAGCGACTCCTGCTTAGGAGCTGCATGCATCTGTGTAGATGAACTTCAGTTGGGCTATCGATCACACCACCTTTTCTGGGGGAGAAGCCATAATTCCTGTGCGACTGGTCTCAGGTATTTCTGTGGTTTCTAACCCATCAATAACTCTTGTGTCTCTGCTGCTGCGTGGATCTCCATCCCCTATCTCCACTGAGACAGCAAACCGAAGGACCTCACTAGCACGCTGCCCCTCAAGCGCTGGCGTGCTGCCCACAGGCTTATCTCCAGCCAGCCTGTCTTTATCTCTTTCCCTCTTCAGATCTAGTTTTGAGCTCTTTCAGGGAGCCCTGCTAACTCCTGCACAAAGATCCTGTTCCCACTTTGAGACAGGTGTACCCCATCAGTCACCAGCAGGCCTGGTGTCACGTAGACTGACCTATGGTCAAAAAATCCAAAATGCTCCCAGGGACTCCAGGCTCAGAGCCAGGTGTTGATTTGCTGGCTCTTCCCATTCCTTCTCTCATCATTCCCCGCAACTAGAAGCACAGCGGAGAACACCTACTGTGCTTCTGGTCCCTTAACCAGTCATCTCAAGGCCCTGAAGTCTCCCTTGATTGCCCTTGGACTTCTTGTTGCAACTTCATGACAACATCATCATACCTGCAGAGTCAATAGCAGGTAATAATCTGAGGGCAGTACCAGGATAGGAAGCTTTCTCTTCACATCTTTAACGCGGGCCCCAGGGAGGCAGCAGACTCCTGTAAGAAGTGGGTCTGGTCTGCGTGCTGGGGCTTCTGTTCCCCTCAGAAGGGAGTCTCCTATGACAATGACCTGTCTTTTTTTTCTTTATGGAAGAGGTTGTGATATAGGGCGTAGGCCAACTTAGCCTCAGTGACACCTCTGGGCTAGATGAACCATCGTCCTTGTCATTAACTGCTTCCACTGGCAGAACCTGATAGCTATTATGCCAGGGCACCTGGGAAGATGGGATAGTCACAGAGGGGACGTGCCTGCTGCACCAGCCAGCAGCCTGCCACCATTGCTCACTATCCCTTAAGGCACTGTATTCAGCCAGACAGAGAGGATAGGAAAACCCGAATCATGCACCCTGTCTGCTTGACAGGACTGCCTCTGGGAAGGATTCCAGTAGTCTATCTCAGTTGTGCACTTCCTGATATTCCTCAACCTACTCGCCTCCTGCCAGAGCTGTCACTAAGCAGAGGAGTTCCTCTACCTGGGCAAAATCAGAATGAATGAATAAATGAATGAACGAACTGAAAGTTGTCAGAGAAAGTAGATCTTTAAAAGGTGGTTTTGTATAAAACAAAATTCAATAGATAATGCTGTTAAACTTCATACCTCTAATTCCTGTTTTATGTTCTTAGTATTTTGATTACAGGGCCCTCTAGGGAATTCTCAGAATCTTTGGTATGGCAATCAGAGAAGTACCGGGATACTATGAACTCTCTTTTGCTTGTTGGTAAGGATTTCTAACTGATCAGTTTCTAATTGATGTTGAAGAGTTCCATGTACATGGATAAAACAGAGCAAAAAAGATGTTATATTACAGAGCACATATTTTGAGCAGTTGAAGTTTATCCAATTAATGTAACCTTCTGAAGTCTGGATTATCTGATTCTTTTGGTACATATAAAAAGTTACAGTTTAGCAACACAGAAGTTGGTATGTCATGTATCCTTCTGTGGAAGTAATTTGAATGAAGTAGAGTTTTATTTCATTATGAAGATGTTCAGCTCACTACTACTAATTACATTCTATAACTGTAGTAACTGAAATTTAGCAAGCTGTTGAACTCTTTTGTGTGTGCTATTCTTCCTTACATAATGTTTCAACATACGTATCTATCAGTAAAAAAGTACTGTTAATGGAAAATAATGTTACAATTTGACAAGAGCAGAGTTCATGTTAGGAAGCAAAATATACAAACCCAGGTTATTTCTGGCAGCACCAAAATATGCATTACTGTTGTTCTTTCATTTCATTTTGTTTGCTTTCATTTTGCAAGTTTCAGGATTAAGTTATGTATATTGACTTCTTATGTTGTTCAATTAATTTGTACATTCATTTATAGTTGCAAATAATGTATTTGTAGGCTAGTTATATAGTAATATGGGTGTGAGGGGGGTTTTCAGGTAAGGATTATGTTAAATCTTTTTTAAGCATGACAAGTAAACTCACAGAAAATGAACAAGATAATTTGTAAATTTAATAATGCAGCTACACATCATTAGAGCTGAAAAAAACTTAACCTCCCCATTACTCACCCACTCAATAAGCGAAAAGCACACTTGGCTTCTTAACACTAACTGCTTAGCTTTTAGGTCTACTAGGACACTGAGTTACAAATGGAAGTATAAACAATGAGTATATGTAGTACGTCATCTGTTCCTGGGAGCTTTTATTTCCAAAATGGCATTCTGTTTTCATGTTATTAATATTATACGTTGATTTCTGGTTTTGTAGAGCGTCAGACTGTTAAACTTGAGTATCAACGTCATTCGCTTGCAGAACTGAAGGAAATGCTACCACTTGAGGTAGAAACACCAGTGCTTAGCTCACTGAAGGAGAGTTGGTGGCTTGAATTGGGCTTAAATCCAGTCTCCATAGAGATTTTTGAGCAATTAAATACCGATACCAGTAATGCAAACAGTTTGTTTCCTGCAGAAGTAGAAAAATTCACAAAATTTACATCATATCAGCTAGAAAGTAAGTATCTTCTTTTTAACAAAAAGTGATTAAAAGGTAAAGATAGGTACTTTAATAGGGATCACACAGTGACAGCTATATACCTCCAAGAAGGAAGGTAATGGAAAATTTTTTATCCTCAAGAACAAAATGTTTTATAGGAATATGAAGTCACAACTACAGTTAAGGTGTGCTTTTACAAGATGTAGGAACAATAGTGTTTAACTACACAAAGTTGTTTTCTGATAATGTGCAGATTGAAAGTAGCCTCCACCAGCCACAATATTTTTAATAAAATAGTTTCATACATGAGAATTTTTTAACAAATTGTAAATTTTGCATTGTAATATTTTAATAAAGCAGATATTTGTATAGTCCTATCTGCAGAAGGTCAGTGGGGAGAGTATGTGACAGTGAAAATTCTTTATTTTGTGATGCTATTCAGAGGGGCTGTGGTTTTTGTGCTGGCTGTGGTTTCAAGTGTGATCCGCTCGTAAACTTCACAATTTCTCATTGACCACTATGCATATTTAGAATCAAACTTTAACAGAAAATGCAAAAAGGTATTTTAAATTTATTGTATAACCCTGGCTTGACTGCAAGGCACTAGTGGTGGTTGTAGAACTACAAGGATTGAAAGTAACATAGTACATTGTGAAACAAGTAGGCACCTTCCATGAAAGAACTTTTTCACCTAGCTGCTTTTTACATATTGTAAAGTGTGTAGCTACCATGGACGTGCAGCAGCAATGCAAAAAATTGCAGTACTAGTGAGGCATGGAGGGAACTTAATTGTCTGCTTTCCTTCTTTTTTTTTTTCTAAAAAAATAATCTGTTAATCCTTGAATCTTTCTTCCTAATGAAATGTGTTGCATCCCACTCCCTTGAAATCCAAGACCAGTAATGCAGGTGGTGAAAACTTCTCAAATAGTATCGCAGACTTCAGTTTCTCAACATTGTATATTTTACTTGGGACTAATCAGTACAAATTTTCTAAAAGTGGATTCTAATGATCTGGGAAGGCAGAAAGAAGAAACAAAAAAATGCTTTCTCTATAATTATCCAAAATAGTTAACTCCAGAAGAAAAGAAAAATATCTATGCTGCAGTGAAGAAATTAAATTTTGTTTTTTAGAATGGATTGAAGAGAATAATTCTATGACAAACCAGGAGCTGCTTTCTGCTGAAAGGCGTCAATTGGAGAAAGTAATTAATCTTGACATGTCACCACAGACTCAAAGGCAGTACTTTGTCCCTGCATCATCTGCCAAAATTCACAGCATAAATACATCTGTGGAAGAGCTTACTGGAGGAAGTATAAAAAAGAATAAGGTGGAAGAGGCAATTTATCCCTTAAACCAAGAAGATAAAACCCCCAAATCATCTGAATCAGCCAGCTGCAAAGATATGTTTTTTAAACAAGACAACTCACCCAGTAATCAAAAACCTGCATCATTTGTGCCTGCTACAAAGTGGGACAATGATGATTCTGATCTGAGCAACTTTATCATGCTGAGATCTAAACATACACTCATCCAAAGAGAGGGAAAAGGTGATGTAGATAGTCCTGAAAAAGGTAAGTGAAACAGTTTATTCTGCCATTTTTTCAGGTTTAATTCTGCTCTCTTACACCATTTAAAATAGATGCTAGTTCATGCTAGTAGATTTATGGAGAAAAAAATCCTTGAAAGTCAATGATAACATTTTAAGGATCTTTAATGTAGCTGAATTTTCAGCTAAGAATCTTCCCTTTTATTTTTTACTTTTGATATCTTAGGAGATTTTGCTTGTTTTCGTTGGAGAGGATGCTTTGATTTTTAGTTTGGTGGGTTTTTTGTGGTGAAAGTGGTTTTTAATAAAATAAACATATGAGTTTATTCCTATTCTGACAAAATAACTCTAAATGGTACTTATTCCAGAAGATCTCTCCAGTCCACGTGCTCTGAATCAGATCTCCTGGCCTCTTTCGAGAAATAGTACTTATCAGTTGTACTTTTCAAGTTAATCATGGTTATCAGAAACACAGAACCATAGAATGGTTTGGATTGGGAGGGACCTTAAAGATCATCCAGTTCCTACCACCCTGCCATGAGCAGGGACACCTCCCACTAGACCAGGTTGCTCCAAGCCCCATCCAACCTGGCCTTGAACACTGCCAAGGAGGGGGCAGCCACAGCTTCTCTGGACAACCTGTGCCAGTGTCTCACCACCCTCACGGGAAAGAATTTCTTCCTAATATCCAGTCTAAATCTCCCCTCTTTCAGTTTGAAACTGTTCCCCCTTGTTCTATCACTGCATGCCCTGGTGAAAAGTTCCTCTCCAGCTTTCCTGTAGCCCCTTCAGGTACTGGAAGGCTGCTCTGAGGTCTCCCCAAAGCCTTCTCTTCTTCAGGCTGAACAACCCCAACTCTCTCAGCCTCTCTTCATAGGAGNGGATCTCATGAGAGTGAAGTAGAGGGGCAGAATCACCTCCCTCGCCCTGCTGGCCACGCTGCTCTTGATGCAGCCCAGGATAACATTGGCTTTCAGAGCTGCAAGTGCACACCACCGGCTCATGTTGAGCTTCTCACCAATCAACACCCCCAAGTCCTTCTCCTCAGGGCTGTTCTTAATCCATTCTTCACCCAGCCTGTATTTGTGCATGGGATTGTCCTGACCCAGGTGCAGGACCTTGCCCTTGGCCTTGTTGAACTTCATGCAGTTTGCATGGGCCCATTTCTCCAGCCTGTCAAGGTCCCTCTGGATGGCATCCCTTCCCTCCATCATGCTGACCCCACCACACAGGTTGGTGTTATCGTCAAACTTGCTGAGGGTGCACCTGATCCCACCATCCATGTTGCTGACAAAGGTATTAAAGAGCACTGGCTTGAGCACCAACCCCTGAAGAACGTCACTTGTCACTGATCTCCAGTTGGACATCAAGCCACTGATCACACTCTTTGAGTGTGATCTCTCAGCCAATTCCTTGTCCACTGAGTGGTCCATTCATCAAGTCCATGCCTTTCTAATCTAGAGATAAGAATGTCATGTGGCATGGTATCAAATACTTTGCACAGGTCCAAGTAGATGACATTGGTTGTTATGTTTTCCCTTTTCCAGTCAGTGGGGACTTCACTGGACTGCTGTGACTTCTCAGATATGAGGGATAGTGGCTTAGCAACTTCATCTGCCAGTTCTCTCAGGACCCTCACATGCATATCATCAGGTCCCAAGGACTTGTGCACCTTAACATTCCCTAGATGCTCTCAAACCTGACTTACCCCTACCACGGGTGATTCATCATTCTCCCAGTCCCCACCTTTGCCTTCTGTGACTTCGGCGGCATGGCCTGATCCCTTGCAAGTGAAGACTGAGTCAAAAAAGTCACTGAGTACCTCAGCCTTCTCCATATCCCAGGTAACCAGGTCTTCCGTTTCCTTCCAGAGAGGGCCCACATTTTTCCTAGTCTTCCTTTTATCACTGATGAACCTATAAAAGATTTTCATGTCACCCTTGGTGTCCCTGGCCAGATTTAATGCTATCAGGGCTTTAGCTTTCCTGACCTGATCCCTGGCTGCCTGGACAACTTCTCTGTATTGCTTCCAGGATCCCTGTCCTTGCTATCAGATGGTAATTATCAATACTCCTAGTTTTGAGGAAGCAACATAGCCTAGACAATGAACAAGAGTTAAAAGTTCTGCTCCCAGAAGAACTTCTTGAGTGAGTTATATTGGTGCAAACCACATCAAACAATGAGGCAGAACAGAAATTAGAGGAAACAGAAAGTTTTTGGTAGCCCTGTTCTTGCTGGTGACAATGCTTGTGAAAGAATATCAGGCTGTGTTGAGCACTGCAGAGATGCAAAATACCAGAGGGAAAAGAACTAGAAGAAAATCCTTTTCTGTTTTGAAAAATAAGTATTTGTGACACAAAATACTGGTAGTGACATATTTCCAGATTCACTTCTCAAGATAGAGTTGTATTTTAAAAGTATTTTCAATTTTTGGACTTGTATGGCAGAATTTTGACAATAGCTTTTATCTGTGTTTCAGTTATATGTCCCAGCACTAAAAAAAAATAGAAAAGGAAAAAAAAAAAGAAATTAAGAAAAAAATCAATGTACATGAACTGAAGTTTTATGCTACCATCTAGTGAACTCTTACTAGAACTGCATTTCCTGACAAGTAATCCCAATATAGTGAAAGACAAGTCATGTTACATTTACAAATAGGTTTGCAGAGGTTTAAGTAAGTTAAATGCAACTTAGAATATGTTTACAGGTATAGCCTTGTGCTGCAGATCAGTTATGTCTGTGATATATAGAGAACCCATGAAATACATAGGTCTTACTAGATTTATATAGAAATTATATATATTACTGTATATTTGTTGTAATAATTAAGTGTTTATTAGACATCATTCTAAATTTAGTTGAAAATAATAAATGTCATCACTGCTTGTAGGGCTTTTTCTATATTAGCTTTGTTGTTTGGCTTATTTTTAAAATATGCCATTGTGTATAATATTTAGTTAAGAAAATGCACAGGAGGGAAGTAGTAGAAACAGTTCATTGATCCAGTTTTGAACCCTGTATAGCTTTTCAAAATCAGGAAGGCTTTTTTTTTAAATTAAGTAGAAAAAAATTTTTCTTTCCATCTCTGTATGATCAGTTTGTTTTCTGAGGAAAATCACATTTTTAACTAGAAAAAATTAGGCATATTTAGGAGACACCTATTCTGCCAGAACCCCTCTCGGAAATAAAGAGGTAGAGCTGCCAAAGGAAGCTTTGTGGGCAGAAGCTGTAGCTTATGCATCAGTCTTTGTAAGGAAGAAGGGAAGGAGACTTGAAAAAACTAACAGGTTGCTGTAAGATAGCTGTAAGATAAGAAAGATAGCTGTAAGACAAGAAAGAAAGATCTTTTATTTTCTTTTTACTCTTCTCTTCTCTAGACTTTTCTACTCACACTCATTGAGGTATTTTTCATAGTTCAAGCTCCTCATACTCAGCATCTTTCCTCACATACATGTTTTTACTCCATATGAAGTCATATGAGCTTTCCTATGAAACTCTATTGTAGAGGTATAGTACCAGCTCCTTCATTATCCCAGCTCTGTATTTCTGCTGATGGAAGAGGAACATCATGATAATATGTCTGTCTCATCTCTCTCTGTGTCTCGATGTTTTTTCCATACTATATGAGCCCATGACAACAATAATGAAGTTCATGAAAAGAAAATGTATGTGTCATAGAAACTACTTGATTTGAAAATATTTTTGCACGTAGTGACAGTTATAGAACAGTTTTCTTATTCATTGAGCTGTTTTTGTGATACTGGTATCTAAATGTTCACTTGTGGTTTAATGATTTAGTTCTACAGCCTGAAGAACAGCATATGCATGTTCACAAAGAGGACAGTTCTGTTTGTGAGACTGTAAGGACAGAGGAAAAAGAAGAAGAGAATGAGGACAGTGTCACAGTCAATATTCAAGCATCAGGTATATTATTTTTTATATGCTTTATCTTATATAGATTTGCAATACGATTTTATATTAAATAGTACTACTCGGACAAATATGGAAATTATTAGGTTCAGTCACTGCTCATTGTGACTGAAAACATTCCAAATAGATGGATATTTATTTTGACACAAGTGTGAGAGTGGGCTGTAGAATTCTAACTAAAGCCAATTGTATACAAACTAAGAAGTACAGCCTCAGAGTTATACCTAAGTGGACATGAAATCTCTTCACACCAATCAGTACCCTCAAATTATTATTTTGCATTATTATTTTACATTTGTTTTTTCTCTGAGAGAGTAAATGAGAGAATTGAAAATGGAAGGGATTGACCTTTTGGTAGGAAATGTCTTTAACACAGCAGTAATCCAGTACAGATTTATCTAATAAATGACTGAGCCTTACCCTGTGAACTCTCACTGTTGTAATTTTCAAGGCGTTGTATCAAAGAACATACACTGACAGCAATTCTGTCACGCAGTAGAAACGGTGGAGAAGAACCTAGAAGATATTTGTACAAGTTGAACTTACAGTAACAAGTGGATATAAGTGGACTAAGTCTAAGTTTAAACTACAAAGTAGAAGGTGGCTGTAGAACAAAGGAGTAATAATACAGTTTTAGTGGGAGACACGGGACTAGAAAATTCTAACTTTTCATCATGAAGTTTGATCACTTTATGAAGTGCATGGAATAATACAATTGCCTGCTGTGAGGATCAGCTTAATTCTACCACCAGGAGGTTCCCTGGCAAGCAGCTGTTTTTCTGTTAATGTTACAGTTTTCGTGAAGACCTCAGTGTTGTTTGTGGTTTGCTAGGTCTTTTGACTATTCCTGCCCAGTAGTAGTATGTGAAACCAAACTTTATTATTAAGTTTTGTTTATTGTGCTATCCAGAAAGCCAGTGCCAAGCATATTACCTCTTGGAAGAAGCAGCCACTCCTGTTCTAAAAGATTTGACACATCTGGGTGTACTTGCTTCTGTAAATTGGAGCTTTGACAGCATTAAATTTGATCATACAAGGTTTTTCTTAAAACAGCAAGAGAAAGTGCTATGCAATCATTGTAATGAAGGTAAGTCTTTTTTAAAAAATCACTGGTTTGTCTTTAATATTAACACATTTAATTGGTGACACAAGGTTCAAGTTGTTTGATAAATTAATGATAACACTTTCAGCAGTTTATCTTGTAGAGTTACAGTAACTGTTTTCCTCTTTTATTTCCAAAATAATGTCTCCTACTTCTTCAGCATTACATTTATTAACCTGAGTATTGCAATATAAAAAGTATTCTAATTGAATTTTAAAATATTTTAGATAGGCTTCAGAAACATTGCTTCTACATCAAATTATGCTTAAATTATTTTTTATGCTGGATTTTAGAATTAAAAAATCTCAATGTGTTTTTGTTGTTTCTTTCTGTTTTATAGCTATTATTTGTCACACCTGCATGATGCCAAACGCTGAGCCTATGTTAGAAATTAGGAGAAAAAAATCCATATTAACATTTTATTTCTGACTTCATTTCTCTGCTCTGTTGTATGTGAAAACCCTGTAGTATCAGAAAAAAAAAGAAAAACAAGAAAAACAAAAGTCAGCAAAATGAGTGACCCCTTATGAAGATTTTTTGCTATAGATGAAGAGAGGGTCAGGAAAACCTCACAGGAAAATACCACTGTGTTTGATAAAGATTTAGAAGGCTATTGGGTATTTTGGATTATCTTTCTAGTTTTACTGCTCATAGTTGAAAACTAGTTGTAAGCATAACATCACATGCTGTCTAGTGCGTGCCAAGTTTTTATATTATGGCACAAATTATGTGATTAGCTATCTAAATGTCATTGCTTTCTGTGCTGAATCTATTTTTCTTAAAATAAAACTAATGATAATGAAACTACAAATGAAAGAGAAGGCAAACAAAAAGTTTCAGTGTTCTCTGCAGAATGATAGCTTCCGTCTATAGAATTACCACATTAAAATTGTCATTGACAGGGTTATCTTATTCTGAGGAAGCTTAGAAAAAAAGCAAACACTATCTTCACAAACATGAGTGAGAAACTCAGTATTTATCTGTGTCAGTGAAATATAGAAAGTAAAAAGTTGTTGAGAAAAGTATACAGAGAACTACTACTGCTTCTCTAGATCAAGGGAAAAAATATGTAGGAGTCCACATTTTAGTTTAAGATCCATATAAGAAAAGATCCATTTAAGAAGATTTTAAAGAAAAATACCTTTTCAAGTGCAGTTTAAGTGCTATAGAAATGTAGCCGAAAGTAGGAGCTGGACTGAGTGGTGTGCTTGTTCAAACTTCAGGGAATTGTAGGTGAGCTGTATAGTATATGACCAATTGCTAGAATTACAGCAATGGAATCAATAAAAATGTTTAGTGGCTGAAACACTGAAGAAGCAAATAGTCATCTTAATTTTAAGGGCAGGTGTCTTCTGATGTATCGATAATGTTTGCCCATCCCTTCTCATAAAAACATAACTGTTCTTGAACACAAAATTGATCAATGAAATAGGTGGACTAGGTAGTCTTTGGACTACAGCTCAATGAAAACTTTTGCTCTCAGGTTTAAATACTGACAAAAGTCAGGCTGATTTAGCTACTGTTGTCCGCACTGATGAGACAGAAAAGTGCAAGGGGGAGTCTTGCATTTTGCCGCCAACTAAAGAAGCAGAAGCAGATAAGAATTTTCTTGCTGGAATGTCCATGAGGAAGATACTAACATATACAATCCATTCTTAATGGATATCTCTCTAACTGTATAGGAGATTCCAAAACCTCCCTGGTAACTTACTTCACTCTTTTATTGCCTTTCTGGTTTTCAATAGTTTCACAATATCCAACCACATTCCATTTTACTCCTGAGTATGCTGATGCATTTTCTCATTAATATCTCAGTGAACACAGAAGACAATCACTTACTAGGATGGTATTGGTCTTGCCCTGCTGGTCTTTTCTTTCTGCAGCAAGTACCATCAAATGCTCCAGTCTTTTGTCATAAAATGTGGTTTGTTACTGTCTTGCTTTTTTTCTAAATTACCTGTATTCCTTACTGACTTTTTATAGTGAGTGGTGTCAAGAACTGGATGTAGTCCTACAGTATCAGCACCTTGACATTTCTATGAACAGTCACTTTCTGCACTTCTAATGCAGAATGGTGGCAAGATCTCTGAATTCCATGATAATTCCAGCTAATCCTTCTGTATGGTGTGTTTATAAGTTTGAATTTTACTCTCTAAGTTCTTCATTTGTCTTTTTGAATTAAAAGTTATGTTGACCCCAGTACACAGAACTAGCTAATATTTTTCTTGTATATTGCTTGATTGCATGATGATTACATGATTGATTACATCAAAGAAGTTAACTAGGTGTGGGGAAGGTGATAGCAGAAGTTAAGTCTCTACATGGATCATTATTGGAAGACAACAGAAATTTTTCTCATGGTTGAAGACTAGCTGTATCCAAATCATTTGCCATAAAGAATATGGCTTTTATAGTCTAAAATTTGTTGAAAAGATACTGTGAAAATGTTTGAGCTTATCACTGCTTGAAAATTGCATTGATTAGTGAATAATCTGCCATTTTGATTTCTTCGAAAGAGTTCTGAATTAGATGCAGTTACAGTACTATTGAAATACTTAATGATTTGACTAGTCAGATGAGGAAATGGTAATGTGAACAGTTGGGCTTGTATGATGGACCAAAAGGTGGGAAATTTATAAGTTTCCATGTATATTTAATGATTCCCTTATAGAATCAGTAAGGCAGTGTGGATTTTATCACACGCCTAGGGAAACTGTTATCCTCTCCTCCAGCAAGCATCATCTATCCCTACACACCTTTCAAAAACACTTCCCTGTGTGCCACTTGCGCTGGGTAAGATGACATGAGAAAAGTTGTGCTGTATCATAAGCTATTTGCCAAGACCACTAGATCTGACTTTTCAAGATTATGTCTGTTTAAGTGTGTTTACTGAAAATGCTGAGATACCACTGTCTTTTAAATTGCTTACGTATGTATAGCATGATTTCTGAAATTTTATACAGACCACACCCATTTCTTCCATTTGTAAAGGTAAAATAGATGAGAAGGAGATCATGCTGTTCAAACATGCTGCTCTGGTGCACCTGCTGGTGACAGTCCGAGATCTTCTATTAACATGTGGCTTGGACACAGCACTAGGTTTGTACTTAATAGAGAATAATGATACCCAGAAACCAAATGTGTGTAGTCTGCAGTGCATCCTTCATGTTCATAGGCTGTGATACGTTTCCATCAGTATTGTCAATATAATATATGAGCCCCCTTGTTTCCTTATTTCTCCGTCTCGTTATAAATGCAGTGAATTCACCACAGATTGTACTTTGGTAGTGTATATGCTCAGTTCATGACTAATATATCACTGTTTATGTTATCACATGGATTTGCCTAAGAAATATTCATATGAACTTCCATTTATATAATGTGTTGCCTTGTATCTCAGAATGACAAATTTTCATTGAAATCTCTGTCTGGAAACAGAAACACTCAAAAATGGCAGGGCCTTCGTTGTTTACAATCCACCTTCCATGAGTGTGGAAAAATTTCCACCTAAGAATGTTCTGGGGCTTGTTGGAAATGAGGTACTTAAAACTGAGGACATTTGGACTAATTTCAAACTTCCTGCCTTATCTAATGTACAAGAAGGCGGTAAGTTTGACATTACAGTCCAATTCTCAGCACTGAAGTCACACAGAAGCATTTTTTGAGCCTTTCTGGTCTTGTGTTATTCAGGTTTGGAATATGAAAATTCGTTGTAACCCAATTTTAGGCCTGAAATGATAATACCATGCTTGTTAAGTTCACATAGTTGTATATTTTGACTTTTCAGACAGCTGTATCAAAATAGATTAATAAGAAGCTGAAGTTAGTTTTTATGAGTGCCCTAGAAAAATTAGGCGCTCTCTTCCTTTCTAGCAGGTAAGGTGGATCAGAGCATCTGACTTCAGTCACTCTGAATTATCCTTTGATGGAGGGTGTTTCCTTAAAACTGTTGTAAAATGGAAAACATTTACCATAAACAGAACTGTGGGGAAAATAAATTATTTTTTATTCCCTTAAATATTTTTAGCAATAAAAGAGTAGTAAGAAAAATATAGAATTAATATATAACTAGAATAATAAATAAATTCTTTTCTACAGTTACTATAATCAGTGTAGGAGAGTGGGAGGGAGGCAAATGAGCAAGCAGTTGTTCCTCCTCTGTTCTGTTGAGCAAAAACACCCCTAGGTGATATTTCAGAATTACACAGCACCTGTCCTTCCAGATCCCAGCAGCAGCTCACACAGGAAACTGCACAAGTGAAAAAAACCTGAAAAAAAACTTAGAAAATTGAGCCAGATACTAAGTAGGCCCTGTAATCCTCACTATTCTTGTGATGTTGTACTGTGCTGTGTGATTCATCACATAGTTAAGGTAGATGTGATTTTTCTTCATGCATCTTCAAATAACCCCAACATTGTTCAGCATTTATACACAGAAAATATCATTCAGAGTAGAGAAACAGTTGTGATAATATGAAGGGTGCTGAAAAAAACAGGACAAGTAAAGCTTTGGACAATGGGTATTAAATAAAGCTGTTATTTAGTATGAACCATATAGGCTAGTTAAATAAAACAGTGCTGCTGGTGGTATCTGCAGCTATAGAATGCAATTCTAACAGGAGTCATATAGCAGATACTACAGGAATTATAGCAGTTTTATAAAAGCAACTTATGTACATGATTTGTAGTAACAGTGTCCTTCCATATTGGTGAGCCATTAAATTTTCATCCTCTTTGTGCAAGATAAATTTCTTACAAATTTATGTATAGATTAAACACAAACCTTAGCAATTACCTTTTAAAACTGCAAATACTTCTTTTGTTGCTTTATTAACAGGTTATTTGTCCAAGGCAAAGGATACCTATAAAAACATCCTAGAATCCTGTTTGAATAACATCTGGAGAGAGCTGAAGATTGTACAGTACAGCAGCCAGAAAAAGCATGAAACAAATCCCAAAATAACAGAGCTCCGGTGTCAAATGTTAAATTGGATGCAAAGTTATGGAAAGGAACACAGTGTTAAGGTTAATAGTATAAATAATTTCTCTAAGCAACCAAAATTGGTCCAAACTGTGTGAATAATTATAAAACCGTCTTTCAGCAAGGGTTGGTTTATGGAAGGAACCTCTTATAATTACCTTTCCAGCACACAGTCTCTGTTATATAAGGGTAGCATAAAGTTTAAGACCTCTATCAGGAGCAGTGCAAATTTCTGTTTGATCAAATCTCCCCCTGTCGCATGACTGCAATGACATGCATATGAGTTTTAAGAGTCAGAGCTTCACCTTGTTGCAGGTGATTTTGTTTCCCTGGTAAAAGTATTGTATCACATTACTTACTGAAAACTGTATTATAACTTTTTATCTGAAGGCCTCAGTCTCCTTCTGGTGCAAAGAGAACTGCAGCACAAGTCAGGATTGTGTATTTGTACAGTGCGGCTCCAAGCACACACTCAGCAGAGTATATGGGTTTTGTTATACATGGACGATCTCTGCTTAACCCATGTATCTGGCCAATCTCCTGGCATTATAATTATATAAGAAGCAAATATCCATAGGAGACAACTGTGGTATGGAAGATAGAGTTGTGGGGAAGATTCAAGTTAGCCAAAGTTTTTGTTTTCTGGATATGTGAATATTTTGGATGATACCATGAAGTGCAATATACCATTTTACTTTGCAGAATCTTTATTATTCATTTACAGAATACTTATCATATAATGAAACAGAAAGGATAAAATGCATAGTTTTTTAAGTGTCCTGTCCTGTTACTCTGCTGAACACACAGCCAAAAAAAACCCGTATCTTCACGCTTACTTTCATTTGCTTTGACTCCTTTCCGTACTTCACTTCCCAGATCTTTCTTCTTCTTTTGTTCCTGTTAAGAGTTGCACTAAGAGCTCTGAACATCTTTTGATTAAACTTTCCTGAGAAGAAAAATTTGATAGCTTATTGTACACTCTTTTAGAATTTCAAATAGAAATGAAGCAACCGAAACAAAATGGTGTCGATTGTCTTGGTGTCTGTCCTTCAATAGTCTCTCTAAGTTGATTTCAGCTTAATTTTTGCCTTCTTAAGAGCAACACATTTTGCTTTGTGATGCTAGGATTACTCTGTGCTAGGAGACATATGACAACTTTAACATCTTAATGTCAGCTCAGTGACAATTTTGCTTTTCTTCTGAACTCCACTAGATATGATTTTTCAAATTTTTAACCATAACTCTCCTGAGTTTTGACTTCCTTGTATGACTGAAACTTAAGGTACACCCATGCAATGTAATAATATATATGGTTTCATTCACAATTATAAGATTCTTCATTGTTCCCTAACATTCAGAGGCAGGTTTCAATGAGCTAGAATAAGCAGGAGTATTCTGGTTTTAAAAAGAACCAAAATTGTATTGAATAAGCCATTTCCTGTTCTATCGCATCACATCAGCATCAGTTAATATGATAAGAAATAAGATAATCTGGTTATCCTTTTATTAGCCAGAATTATTATTGATGCAGGATTATAATGGGACGTTTCCTTCGTAAGCAAGAAGTTGCTAATGCAATAAAAGAATCTGAAATTTACTCTGTATTTCATTATCTTCTGTAGTAATTGTTAGATAGAACATGACTAAAAATGTCATCTAGCTCAGAACATGTGATGAGTACACTGTTTTATTGTGTGTGAAAAAGCAGGTCTGCATTTTGGAGTGCAGTTGCCCAAAAACTGCTTTGAAAGGAGCCAATGGGTTGTCAGGTGGCTGTTTTCTGCACCAGCATATGTAAATGGAAATCTTAGTTTGCCAGGCTGGCTGATATCCAGAAGTTCTTTTCTGACAAGATCTAGCACACTATTAATATTTACATATATAATTAGCTTCCATCCATAAGTCTTAAGAGTTAGACAATGCCATGTGCCTTCTTAAAAATCTTATCTTGTATTCACCATGTTAAGTGTCTATACAACCACATAAAGGTCCAAAGATCACCCTGTCTGAAAGTATGGTATAAATCCTTTATGTGTGTGCATACTCTTCTTTACATACTTGGATTACATAGTGCAAATTCAGCTTCTATCCGTTGAAATGGTGGACAAGGTAAACACCTTCCCTGGTAGTGATTCCTTTTAAGACTATGTCAGTTGGGTAGATTATAATTGTTTGCAACATTTTCATTTTAAGCAGTACTTATTGAGTCTCAGAGATAAGTGATCTCTGGCAGGAACATTTCAGTGTACTCCATCTATGGTCTGGAAAATCTCTCCAATTAATTCAGCAGTACATCTAGTACTTCCCCTGAGTATAACATATTCTTGCAGGCTGAATTATAGACATCTTAACAAGTTTAGCCTCCATAGTGGTAATTCCTCTAATGCAATAATCTTGTCTAGTGCAACAGCAATAATGTGACTTAGTATCTTTAGGAAATATATTTAAATAACATTTTTTACTTTCAATCTAATGTTTCAGTTTAAGATTTCTTCTAGAATAGCTTTGTTCATAAAGCTGAATTCCAATACTGATGTCTTCTATAATATTGTTTCTCCAACTCTTGTAATAATGCACATATACACCTGAGTTTCACATCACTGGTGTTAGGAGAAAAAACTGCCAGTAAAACTTTGACCCTGGATATAGAGAGAGCGGCCTTCAGGCTGCTGAAGGAGCTACTTAATAAGGTCCCCTGGGAATCTGCTTTTGAGGGTGCCGGGGTCCAGAAATGCTGATCACTTTGTAAGAGCCATCTCTTAAGCGAGCAGAAGCAGGCAATTCCAAAGTGTCAGAAGTCAAGCAAGTGGGACAGAATGCAAGTGTGGCTGAGCAGGGACCTTCTTCTAAAACTTAGGCAGAAAGGGAGAGTGTACAGACATTGGAAGCAAGGACAGGTGTTGCAGGAAGACTACAGAGATGCTGTTTGCCACTGTAGGGAGAAAATCCATGTGCCAAAACTTGATTAGAGTTCAAGCTGTCCAGCACTGTGAAGGACAACTAAAAGGGCTTTTTAAAATACATTAACAACAAAAAGAGAATTAGAGATAACATACGTCTGTTGCTTGATGAGCAAATAGGGATGTTGACAAAGTGGAGACGTTTAATGCTGTCTTCACTTCTGTCTTCAGTACCATCGATGGGTCCTGGGACCCCTGGAGCCTTGTGCTGAAAGACTGGGGGGATGATAATCTCGCAGTCAACCCTCATCTTGTTCAAGACTTGCTGCTTCAGCTGGATGCACATAAATCTATGGGGCCCAATGGGATTCTTCACAGGGTACCGAAAGAGCTGGCCTATGTCATCACGGGACCTCTCTCCATTATTTTTCAACTGTTCTGGGAGTCTGGAGAGGTGCCAGTCAACTGGAAGCTGGCAAAATGTCCCAGTTTTCAAGGAGGGTAAGAAGGAAGACCCTGCTAATTACAAGCCTGTCGATATCACTTCAATGCCTGGTAAAATGATGGAGGTTATTCTGGGAGTTATTGAAGAACACCTGAAGAGACAATGCAGTCATTGGTCAGAGTCAGCACGGGTTAATGAGAGGAACATCCTGCTTAACAAACTTGATTTCTTTTTATGATGAGGTCACCCATCTAGTTGACCAAGGGAAGCCAGTGGATGTGCTGGTTTTGGATTTTAGCAAAGCTTTTGGTACTGTCTCTTACAGGGTCCTTCTGGATAACCTGTCCAGCACACAGCTACACAAGCCCATAATATGCTGGGTGAGGACAGGTCGGGCTCAAAGACTTATGGTAAATGGGGTTACATCAGGCTGGTGACCAGTCAGCAGAGGGGTCCCCAGGGCTCAGTTTTAGGGCCAGTGCTGTGTAAAGTTTTTATAAATGATCAGGACACAGGAGTTGAGTGACCATCAAGCAAGTTTGCTGATGATACCTAATTAGGAGGAGCTGTAGACCCCCTCGGGGTAGAGAGGCCTTATGGAGAGATTGGGATAGATTAAAGAGTTGGGCAATTGCCAACTGTAGGAAATCTAACAAGCACAAGTGCTGGATTCTCCAACTGGAACAGGGTAATCCTGATCATATGCACAAACTGGGGGGCGAGAGGCTGGAGAGCAGCCCTTCAGAAAGGGATCTGGGAGTTTGGATTGATGGCAAGTTGAATATGAGTCAACAGTGTGCCCTGACAGTAGAAAGTAGAAAGTGTCCTGAAGTGCATCACGCACAGCATAGAGAGCCGTTTGNGCCAACTGTAGGAAATCTAACAAGCACAAGTGCTGGATTCTCCAACTGGAACAGGGTAATCCTGATCATATGCACAAACTGGGGGGCGAGAGGCTGGAGAGCAGCCCTTCAGAAAGGGATCTGGGAGTTTGGATTGATGGCAAGTTGAATATGAGTCAACAGTGTGCCCTGACAGTAGAAAGTAGAAAGTGTCCTGAAGTGCATCACGCACAGCATAGAGAGCCGTTTGAGGGAAATGATTGTCCCACTCTACACTGCACTGGTGCATCCCCACCTCAAGTACTATGTACAGTTTTGGGCACCTCAGTATAAGGAGGACATCAAACTATTAGAATGTGTTTAGAGGAGGGCAACCAAAATGGCGAAAGGTCTCAAGGTTAAGACTTATGAGGGATGACTGAGGTCACTTGGTTTGTTCAGCTTGGAGAAAAAAGGGCTGAGGGGTGGCCTCATGGCAGTCTACAACTTGCTCACAGGAGTCAGCTGCTGATCTCCTTTCTCTGGTGACCAGCAACAGGACCTGAGANGGACATCAAACTATTAGAATGTGTTTAGAGGAGGGCAACCAAAATGGCGAAAGGTCTCAAGGTTAAGACTTATGAGGGATGACTGAGGTCACTTGGTTTGTTCAGCTTGGAGAAAAAAGGGCTGAGGGGTGGCCTCATGGCAGTCTACAACTTGCTCACAGGAGTCAGCTGCTGATCTCCTTTCTCTGGTGACCAGCAACAGGACCTGAGAAAATGGAATGAAGCTGTGTCAGGCAAAGTTTAATTTGGACATTAGGAGAAGGTTCTTCATGGAGAGGGTGGACGGTCACTGTAACAGGTTCTTCAGGGAAGTGGTCACAGCACCAAGCCTGTCAGAATTCAAGGAGCAGCTGAATGATCCTCTTAGTCATACGGTTTAGATTTATGTACCCCTGCAGGGAGCAGAGTGTTGGACTCAGTATTCCAACTTGAGATATTCTATGATTGTCATTGTGGAAAACTCCAGGGTTTCAGTTTTTGCCACCTGCTTAGTCAATCTCATGCTTTCTTGTGCAAAGCAGAAAGATAGATGTGTGCAAGCCGAAGGAACACTTTTTTTACAGTGCTAGAGTTTCTTTCACTTGTCTTCTTCCAGATACTAATCATAACAAGAATGGACTCAGAGAGAGAAAAAGCTGCCCTCATTCACACTTTGTCTAGAGTAGAAGGTAAACAATTATTTTTATGTGTATTTTTGAAACAAAAAGTGGCCATTACTCTGTGCTTTTCTGTATTCCTGTTTGTATGGTTTTTGCAGGCTTTTCTCCCTTTCATCCTCATCAGGAACCTTTCTACTTATTTTTTCACTGTTTTCTGTTTCCTAGTGCTTCCATCAGCTGTTTTTCTTTCTTGTAATTTTATTTTCCCCTGATTAAGAGTTCTGGTATGGTGTTTTCTGTTGCAAAAGAATGATAGTTCATCTGTCAAGGTAAAGATTTATTTAACAGAACACAAGGGAGATCTGGGCAGCCCATTGCTTAATTATAATTGCATCTGTTGTTTTGGTCAGATTGCCACTTTGTTTTTAGCTTGTTGGTCATCACAAATTTTCTTCCTTGCAAGCTTCTTAAGACCAGTTAGAATTTAAAAGTCTTAGCTAAACTCCCTAGCATAAAACCTTAGATGAGTACTTAGGTACTGTTCATTATTCCCCTTGGCTATACCGACCTTGTTTGCTAATTTGCTAAATATGTAAGCATAAGCTGTAGTAATCTATTAAACTGAAGGGAAAAAAATATCTTTTCCAATATCTCAGCCCCCCACTGATACAAGCAACACTTTTATCAATTTGTCATTTTACTTGTGGGTAATTTTTGTACAAGTTTGTTCAACGTTGCAGATTTAGCTGGTAAAACAAACATGTTTCAGGAAGATTGTTACTTGAGCCTGCACATATGTTTAGAGCAAGCCACTGATTCCACTGATAGCTTTTTTAAACCCAGTTTTATAACTCCTTCTTGCTTGAGCCTTATCAACAGTGTCATGTATTGTATTGTTCTTTTGCCTTTAAAAGTAAAGTTAAATTTCCTGTGCTCTTAAAAGAAGAGAGCCTTTTCTTTGAATGTTTAGAAAGGGAGGAGGAATGTTCACAATGTTATTACTAATAATAATATTTCATGAAAAGTGTTTTATTTATTTTAAGATCTTAAGACTTGGTTGCAAACACGGGTCAATCCAACTAACTAAACTTTGGAAGAGAAGCATTTTTGTTATACAAATATCCCTTTTCAGCTACATCTTTCAGTCATGCTTGTGAAACTTGAAGTGTACAGAAAGTGTAAAGGAATTTAAATGATGAAGGGGCAAAGATGCTTTCTTTTGCAATAGCCTTTAATTTTTCATTTTAGGGTAATCAGGTTGTGAGTTTTGAGACATGAAACTTGTTCTCATTACTTCGCCCTTGGGTTCAAAAATGGAAGTATTGAAATCATTATACCTACCAGTGCAATACAAATTGAAATTGTGTAGAACTTTATCAAGACAGACAATACAATACACAGAATTTTAATATCCTGTGTTGTTCTGCATTTGCTACTTACTTCTGTGCATTGGTTCATACCCACAGAGACTCATTTGTTTGATTAAGGCTTTAATTCTTTTTATGCAGGTTTAAAAACTATGGATTTGAATTCTGATAAAAAAGGAACCTTATTAGGTTGTAAAGGTATCATAAGCAGGTATGTTGAATTCCAGATTTCTGAGAACAAAGTCTTTACTCAGGACTAATGTCAGTGAAACTTCTGTTACTTTTGTTCATTTCCATGGGACTTTCCAGTCTGGAGTAAAAATTTCAGAGTAAAGATCTACAGCTTCACTCTGGGAGGGGAGAATTTTGTCCACACTCTAGAAAAATGTATGGAAAAACATGTCTGTTTTACATGTTTTATGAAAAGGTGTGGTGGGAAAGGTTTAAGAAAAATAATGACGAATTATAACATATGAATACTTCAGGTAGGTAATTGGAGGGAGGACATACAACTTTTAATTTTTAAATTATTTTTCAAAGAAATTCCAGTTTTACCTTGAGGAAGGGTAAATTATTTTTGTAAACAAACTTTAAACAGTGATAATTCTTCGAAGTAAAAATGTGCTTATTTTGTTCTGAGGGTAATTCTACCTGAACTCAATTTTTTTAATATTTTTTTTGTTTTTTTAAGCCTTAGTAGATATTCCTGTGTTATTGTATATAATCAGCAAATTGGAGCTGACTTCCCTTGGACACACTTCTCGTTAGTAATGGAATATGATTATTTGGAAAACTCCTGCTGGAAAAATCTGTGCCAAAATCTGAATATTACTTACATGAATTTTAAAACCACCCTCCGCAGAACAATACAAATGGGTAAGTGCTCTCCAGAATTGTAATAAACAATTGGCCTGGCATATGAAAGAAAACATTTTCTGTTCCCTAAAATGCTACATTCATATGCCTGTGGAAGAGAATGAGTAATAAATTATGAAGGCTAAAGCTAAGCAAGCTGAGCTGGTTTATCTATACAGCAAGGAAGGAAGATGTTTTTCTTAAAGCATGAGCTTAGTTTTGGCCAGGATGTAGTAGTAAATATTGGCTGATAAAAGGCTTGTGCCAAGTTCACAGATTGTTTACAGTTACTACAAGCTGTATCCTCCCTTCTTCATCCTAAGGGAATGTTGCTGTAGATCTAAAGGAATATAAATTAAAGCTTAATTTCAAAGAGATTCAGAAGAGTTTATTTTTTTAAAAAAAAGCATATAATGGGGGTGAATAAAAGCTGCTTTTTTAAAAGGTGTCTCTTTAAATAACTAAGTCTATCCTTATTGCTTTTGAAACTGTTATCTTACACATGCAAAATGTTTCAGGCAATCACTGTGGTTCCTTTCTTCTGGAAGTACAGATTCCGTATGTATTTCTGGCAACTGAAGGTCTTCTTTATATGCCAAATATTCTTCAGCTTTTGGAATCCAAGTGAGTGAAAATAACCTATTTAATCTTACTGACTATTTTCAGTTTTCCAGGATATGTATCTTGTCCTACAATGTCATGTAGTAGCCATCTACTAAGCTGTCAGGCATATTATGGCGACTACACCATTAGCATTTTGAAAGACAGGAAGATTATGTTTCTGCTGAAGTTGATAGCTTAATTCTATAGATTCACACGGCTGTCAGAGAATGGAATAGGCCAATTTGTTTATTTTAATAACGAGCTGGCACTTTTAATCAAAACCACTGTTTAAATTGTTTACTTTTGATTGAAAATCATAATGTTACCGCAAAATATTTATTTGCTCTAGTACTTCTTCATGCTAGGAAGACTTTGTATTTAATTCTTCATAAAAATTGCTTTGGGATTTTTTTGTTTTTAACTACCAGAGCTATGCTAAAAAACAAAACAAGCAACAGTAAAAGAGTCTCATTTTTCTGATGCATCACAGCTTTTGGGGAGAGGCTATGTTAAAAACAAAAACTACTTTATTTGTAAAATTCTTATCTAATGTTGACTTAATTTTGAATACTCTTTAATCCATACAAAAATTTTCGTGTTTGTAAGTCATTGCACATGTGCATTATTTTCCTTGACATAGTTTTCTTGCACTTTGCTTTCACAATAATAAATGCTTGGTAAAAGTATCTTTTATCACTGGGAGAAATAAAGAAATATGGGACAGAACAGCAGCCCCTCTCAAACACAGTGCCAGAGATACAGATGGCTGATTTCACCACGTTGCTGAAGAGACATGCCAGTTTGATTCTTGCTGCATCCTCGAGTCAGCTGTGAAGCCATTTTTGAGATGTGTCTAATTACAGTTAACCTCTGGCCTGTTCAAATTCTATCTTCAGCCTGGTCATAAGATAAATAGCCAGGAATGCTTTTTGGTACTTTCGCACTAGCTCCTTTTAGCACCGATGAAGTCATAAAAAAGAGAGGAAAGAGCTATATAGTTTCAGAAAATCTTATAGTTCATTTTTGTGTTAATATATGAGTACACTCTCCGTACAGGTTTCTAGAGGACTTACTGCTGGGCAGTTTCAGGTCTCATGTGTTTTCTAAGGGCAAGGCCAAGTAATGTGACAATTGTCTCTTCTCAACTTCCCCTCTTAAGTCATCCAAGACACCCCGAAAGCATGTGATGTTCATTGTATGAGTCTTTTCTAACACAGCTGATAACAGGAGGATGTGCTTTTGGCAGTTCTCATTCACTCAGAAAAATTAAGATTCCTACCAATGGCAGTCAGGGAGTTTTCACTCAGTTTGCTTTCCCTGTGCTGCACAATCGTGAAAGGAAGACAAGAAATGCAATATACATTTAATTACTCAGAGGGAGTATCTAAGTGTATTTTCTTAATTTATCTATCTCATTTTCTGTATCACGTCTTTTTTTTTTGTAAACTGAAAGGCTGTATATCCAGGTCATATTCGGTGCAGTTAGCAACATGATTGAATTAATCCAATAATATTTCATTAAGTCACTGCTACACTGATGCGTATTTCTTCAAATGTGTCTTAAAGAGAACTTGGGCATTTCAAAAAGATCAAAGCATGAAAAGACTGTGATTTAAAAAATTGTATTGAGATGTATGTCATTAATTTCCTTTAAGAAGATCATACTATTTTACTTAAGTGAGATTTAAATAAATAACTTGCCTTCTTCAGGTACAGCATCACGTTTGTTGAAAGAAGCAGTTGTTACTCCTTAAGCCTCTTTGGAAGTACAGATCGATATGTTGTGTTGACAATAGATGAATGTACTGCTATCTTTTTGCAGGTACAAAATAAAACCAGTATATCCAAATCTTGTTATGCATTGGGTCACTTCTATGACATATATACAGTCTTCTTCCTCATAATCATATTTAATTCATGAATTGTCTCACAACACAAATTATTTCCAAATTAATTAATTCCAAAATTCTGTCAGTGTCAGTTTAACTACAGGGTGTTTCAAAAGTTGGACCCATTTGAAATGGATCTTCAATTGAAATTTGGTCCATCTTTTTGAAACACCCCGTAGTTTAAAATGTTCTCATGTCTGTACCTGCATTTCTTCACAGAAGCATAACATTTGAGCTGATATTGGATTGTATTAAATATAGGTAAGAGATGCATACTTGAAAACAGGGTTGCATAAGGGAATATTGTAATAAATAATTACATGTATCCGTGACTATATTTTCTTACCAGGGTGCATGTTAATTCCTCCCATTTCAGACAGTTACCTGAATTAATCTAGAGAATAATTTGTCCTGCTTTTAATAAAAAATAATAGTTTAGACAATGGCATAATACTTAAATTCTGGTATGCAGCCAGACAGACGACTTTACAGGTAGAAGAACTGCTACTGAAAAATAGTTAAAGGATAAACTAATCAATTAGTATTGCAAGCACAACACAGACATTCCTATATGCTACTGCAAATGCTACTGCAATTAGCAATGTTGAACTTTACATATTTAGTATATGTATTATATGATTTCTATAGATTAAGTACTTCAGAGGTTTATAACAATATTTTGCATTATTAGAGTTCTCAAAAACCTTAAGAGCATCCTAAAAAGTCAGTAGTGATGTTCCCATTTTACAGGAACAAAAACGCAGCATGAAGCAGTCAATCAGCTTTTTAAAACTCAAATGAAATACAAGTTGGGAATACAACCTAGTTTTTCTGACTCCTAGGCGTGTCTATAATACCTATATTATTTAGCTGCATTTATGTTTGATCTAACTTCTGTGTAATACAGTGGGGCACATTAAAAGCTTGTGACAGCCATAGTAGTGTATATATTTAGTTTTTACTTTTTATATTAATTTTATGGTAGAGTATGGAAGAACTAAATTATGAGAAGTCTTGTGACGATGTTATATCAAAGCTGATGGCATTATCACTCCAATATACGTGCTGTTGGATTGTTTTCTATTCCAGAGAAAGACTGAGTTTAGAGTAAGTTAAGAAATCCTTTTGTTATCTTGGTACTTTTAAAACAAACTTATCACTAAACAAAGCTACTTATTAGAACAAGCTAGCACTCTTTCTCCTTTGAATTTCTCTGTACAAACACATTTCTTAAAACAATATGAATATCGTAAGCTTGTATTTCTAGTATGCTTTGGACTTTTCACTGAGTTACAGTATTGCCATGCTCCTGCTGAAAAACTCAGTGGAATAATAGAAGTATCAGTGATCACTGAAGACCCCGAAGTTAGCAAAGATGTTTTTTATGTGTTAGGATCTTTCTAATCTTACGCAAGAGGTAAAGAAATTGTTGTTATAAAATAACAGGATTTGAGGCAGGTAATGCCCATGTGAGGTGTATTTCAAATCAACAAGCCCAGAAACTTCACAAGACAAAAGATATTAATCGCTGGAATTATTCTTTATAACTATTTGAAGTAAATTAACCCCTACAGATACATGATTATGAATTACTGTGCTAGCGTCACTGTATATCATTTGCAATAGGGAGACACTCAAGTGTTCTTCCAATCCACCAGTCATTTTGCTTTCACTAGGGAAGCACAGCTTTTGTTGTTATAGTTCATAAACATTCACAGAATCACAAAATTCTAG
>VZRW01004516.1:29987-43594 GCA_013398125.1 Aegotheles bennettii | reverse complement strand
CTTACCAAAGATGATGGAGAGAGATGATGGAGAGAGCACCATCAGGCCTGGTGCTTTATAAAATCAGCTATGATCAAAAAACCCAAAGCCCTGACTGTAGCACCAGCTTAGGAGCCAGGTGTTTGGACTGGATCCTTTCCTATGCCACATCATCACCTAGAAGTGGAAGGAGGGAAGAGAAGATAACTTGCACCCCAAGTTCTGTGACTTTGTAATAAAGGTAGAATGCTCTGGTTTGAGTATTCAGTTGGATATTCAGCCACTGGCCTGGATAATGAAGTAATTTCACCTATCTGCTACGCCTTTGAGTTCTTTCTTGACTTGTTTGGTGTAAGGTCTGTTTCATGTTTGTAATAGCTACTGCTATGGAACCTTGGTCTCTGCTAGGGATATTAAATTCTGCTACAATACAGACAATAAGTGTGCCTGCAGTTAAACACAGGTACACTGAAAAGTAGAGAAAAGAATAAATTCAATGCCCTACCGTATCACTTTGCTCAGTCACAGTTTTGGAGATTAGTCTTAAATGATTTTGAATTGCAAATCCAATGGTACTTTAGTTATGATTATGACCTCTACTCTGTGGCACACAGTTCAATCTGTACAACCACAGTCTACGGTAAATCACTATAATGGTGCTGTAGATAATGCACCATAACACAGAGCCTTGCCCTATATCTATAGACAAAGGCATGCGTGCACATGCGCATTTTGTCTTGCAACAACATCCCAATAATACAGATTTATTCTCCTTTGGTTTTGCTCCTTTGTTTCTCCTTCTCTCTCCAGATAGGGTAGCAAGAACTCAGTGACTTGCTGGAAGAAATCTGTAGAGTATGTTAATTTCTGTGGAACTTAGGCGGCTTCATAAATCTTAGAGATTAATAAGAATCTGGGAAGTATCTATCTTCCAGTGATGCTTTCATTTGCGCAGTAATAAAGCTCGCCTTTCTTGTTTAATAAAAACAATGAAGAAACAAATGGGTGTGCAGGCTTTGGAACTTTTGAGGAATTAATTCAAAGGCACGGAGGAAAGTTTTTTATAATGCTGTAAGGACCAGGAAGGTGAAAGTTACTCTTCCCTGGAGCTCTTACTCTCTGTGTGCCTTATCTCTAAGTTACACCAAACTTAAGGCAAAATCCTGAGAAGGTGTTAAGTGTCTCTTGGAAAGTGCTGATAGTTATCCTGAAAGGTGATGGACATGTTTCGTTGAGATCATCAGGAGCTTGGTAGAGTCCTGCATGATTTGTTTTCTTCCCTTGCCCACTGGAATGATTTCTTGGTTGAACATTCTCTTTTTATACAAATGAAAATTCTATGGAAATTTTCAACTTCAGTGATAATTTTGTGGCTTTTATTTTCCTTCCTTTTTTATTTTTTTTTTTAGTTCTTTTTTTGGTTTTGGAGAGACGGCAATGATTTTTCCTGGATGTTCCCTTTATTCGCACCCCCAGAAGGTTCTTGTTAATTTAACTTTTGGTACACAGACAGGCAATTGACAAAAGCGGGATCATTGCAGCAGGCAGGGGGCCAGGGGCTGAGCACCCAGCTCCCGCCCGGCTCCCAGCCTCTCTACAGCTCCAGCTGCCAGAGAGGCACAAGCCCAAGTTGCTAAGCATCTCCACATCTCCTGCAACTCTGGCTGCCAGAGAGCTGGAACAGAGTGAGAACTTGTAAAAGCAATTTTCTTAACCCTCGAAAAAGAACTTTGGGAGTTAGCACAGTTTAATTTCATTTAGGTATCAAGATTTAAGAAAAAAAAATAATTCAAAACTTTGTTCCTTAGATACATATTAATGCACTAATATTAAAAAAGATTTTGATTACTCAGTCCATGGAGAAGAGGAACATGACACTAATCTTCATTCAATACTAGAGTGTCTTTATACCTTGCCATCTGTCATAGAATCATAGAATCATTGAGGTTGGAAGAGACCTTCAAGATCATCCAGTCCAACCACCTACTTACATCACCACTAAACCACATCACCCAGCGACACATCCAGACGCCTCTTAAACACCTTCAGTGTTGTTGACTCCACCACCTCCCTGGGCAACCTATTCCAATATCTAATCACCCTTACAGTGAAAAAAAAGTCCTAATGTCCAATCTGAATCTCCCCTGATGCAATTTAAAGCTGTTTCCTCTACCTATCGGCTCTGTTCTCAGTTTTCTTGTCTTCCAATGTTCCTATTGTAATCATAAGGACTATGCAACTCTGAAAACTGGGGATATGCACTGAGACAATTCTGTCTGTGGCCAAAAACTGCCCAAGTCTCTCTGCACACACCAGTTTCCAAGATCAGTTTCAGGATGAACATGGCTGCCTACAGTGGCTGTGCACACTACCAGGCATGGAAGAATGGTGCAGCATTTACCTATTGTATACTGAGCCTCCTTGTATTGCTGCAATTCTGTTGGTGGTCTCAGGAAATGCATCTACTCTTGAGTTTCCACAGGGGGAATTTCTCTTAGAGAATACTGACCAATTTGATATTTACCCTACTTCAAAAGGTCCTTTATTTTCACCACATATAAACCACATAAACGGGACTATAATCTACAGAAGGTTATTGCTTGATCTGTGCTGCATGCAGATGTTGCTGTCTTTATGGTTCAAAGATAGACTGGATACCTTGCTTCTCTTTCTCTCAGTGGCACGTCATCTAAGCACCCTGTCTCTGATCTGAAATTTGTCTAAGTTACAGTAAAATTCCTGTTTATCTTGTTGTTGGTAACACCTTGACAGTCTGAGAAATAAATTCATTGGGATGTTATTCTTCCTTGCAGCAGCTTCATCCAACTTTGTTCTATATACTTGCAAAGATTATCTTATGGCCAGGGCTGTCCTGTGACTTGATGAGGTTTGTTCTCCTTACTTTGTTTTTGAAGCTAGGTCTCATACTACCTGAAGTGTTTATCCTCCAGGTTATTCCTGTAGTGGCACCTTTAAGGATGCTTTAGCTCTGTCTGGGTGGAGAACGTGCAGAAGTCTTTACGTTGGAAGGAACACAGTTGTAATCAGGAAGCATTGTCTTTGCTTCGGTTTTGGAGTTAATACTGTGGCACAGGTCTGAGTCAGGATATTATGTTTGTAAGCATATTACAGTGGACCTGTTTTGGCCCTGCCTTTAACCTTCACTTAATAAAAATGTGTTCTAGCCACAGGCTATAAGTTCTCATGACTAGTAAAGGCAGGAACCTTTGTAATGCAATCAAAAAAGGGAGAAAATATTGTGATAGAAAAAGCAGCTTCTGCTCTCCCTCTCCCATCTTCTTGCACCCTGAAGTGAAACCTTTACTTTAGAAATAAACACTTTGGAACTTAAATCAGATTTTCTTTAATCAAGACCACTTTTTAAATATTCTTAAACAAAATACTGCTTTAAATGGGTAATTTTATATGAAGTGAGAGAGAGAGAGTGCAAGAACCTACAGTATATCAGACTGAATTAGTTTTTCATGCTACGAGATGTAAACAAATCTATTTAATTAGAACACCTTGTTCTTCTAGCATCCAGAGTAATTTTTTATACAGGCAGAAAGAAAAAAATTTGGCAGCAAATTTCTACAATACTACCAAAAAAATTTAAACTGTGTGTTCCCCTCACTAAAATGGAATTTTCTTTTTCTCCTTCTTATTGTTCTTAGAAAAGGGATCTCAAAGTCAAACCCTCCATTACAAAGATGATCCCTGGGCCAAGTACATACATTGCTAGAGATCAGCTTGGATTTGAAATCTTTCCTTTCTACTTCAACAGCAGAGTCAACAGATGTGTAGTCATACAGGGGGAAGCTGGTCCTTGAAGTAACTAGTTTAGGTCATGCATACCAAGACCAGAACTCCACTCCCGAGATCTCTTGTCTACACCAAGAAATCCCTATGCTTGCTCACCTCTGGTGTAATCTGTCAAAGTTTCACCATTAACCCATCTGTGTAACTCAGATGTGTTAATGAATTCCACCTCTTTGCTGTTGTTTCTTTCCTTTATAAGGTAAAATGAAATTTGAAGCAGCAACAGGATGAAAAAGTGAGGCTGTGTGCTCAAGGGCTTTATTCATCCCCATAAACTCTAAGATCACCTTTCTCTTTCATCTCTAGTAGCCATGCAAGGAGCCCACTTGGCTATACAGGCTCATTAGTCACAACAGAAAGGCAGCACAAGGTCCCACAGTGACAATCTGCCACCTAAATCTAGGTAATGTGCCGTGCTAAAAGGCTGTACATTGGCTTGCAGCAAGCTCTCAGTAGTTTGCTAAGGTGATGTTTCCATTTCTTTCCAAGTTCTAGGCTTGGATTTGTGGCCCTTCCCCTCCTGTATCCACATTTCAAAATGTGTAGTTTCCCAGCCACACATACCCAGAGCCTCAACCAGGCAGCAGAGGCACAAACAACATCTGGCTATAATATCCATAATGACAGATTTCTAGATCCAATCAACATATGGAGGCTCTCAGGAGTCTCAGGAAGGTTGAGCTATTAAACACCAATGTGGGTGTCTTTCCCCTTCTCTGTACATAGTAACCAGTTCAGTCCCACCAGGCTATGGTTACGAGAAATTTTGCATGACTATGTTGTAGTAGAAAGGTCTTGTGATGGGATCTGGGCAAACAACGAGAGCTTCTCTTCCCGAAGAATAGAAGCTGCAAAATCATATTTATATGGGGGTATCCCTGAGCTGCATGAATAGCAGTTGTACACAAGAATTTGGCCTATTCCTAAGACAGTGTCTTATTTCGTATGAGAATCCAGTTGCCTGGTAAAGACCCCAGATGTTGCCCACTGTGACTCTGATTAGCAGTGGGCAACATTAACATACTTCAAAGGGCAGATGGTAATTTTTAATTTAGAGAAGAACTAGCATCTCACCTTAGTAAAGTGCAACCAGATCAGGTCAGTGAAATAACCATTTTCACTGGAAATGTCCTGGGTTACAGGAGCTGTCTTCTCATTTTAATCAGATCCCTCAGGTCCTTCTTATGCCCTGTAGTTTTATATAAACCATGCAGTTTCCCCCAGTCTTTCTCTCTCACACTAATACCACCCAAACTTACCCTCAGTAGAGTTAGTATGTCTTTATCCCATAATGCAGTACTGATTTTCTCCTAGTATACTGGACATTCATGTTATAGCCCAGTGGCATAGATCTGTGGAAGTAGAAGACATAGCAGTTTAGTAATCAGGAAATTTGAACATTGTTCCTCTCTTGACCAGAGACCTGCTGTGTCTCCTGGAACAAATCTGTTCTCTGCATTTTTTTTCTCCCTCAACCTTTTCTTTGTCCTGCCCATTTATAAGTCCAGCTCTTCAAGGAAGTCTGTTTTGTTTCATACTGATCACCAACAGATCCCAGTCTCATCTGAGCTGTCTAGACACAATCGTTGCTGAAATAATAATAATCACACTGAAAGCAAAATGCCAATATTTTTGTACCAATGTGACACCTGTTTTGTATTCCTTTGGCTTTGTCCCATGCATTAGTGATGCCTAGAGGCAAAACAAAAAGCTGACCATCTTACCATTGATAAATACTATTAACAACTTTTAAACAATTGTCAGTGAACTTAAGTGCTTGTGTAAGTGAGGGATTAATAGTGTCAACCCAATAAATATCTCCTTGCTGGCACGCTACTTATGGACAAACTGTCAGTGATGTTTCGCCTCAAAAGTCTCCATCTGGAGAAGCAGCCAGGCAGCACGCAATGACACTCTTGTCTGAGCCACCCTCTTTGCTTCCGTCCAGGACCCACAGCTCACTTTGTCAATCCTCTAGTCTACCCTCTGTAATGTAGCCTGCTCTCCTCCTCCATTCCTATCCCACTAAAATTTTTCCTTGGCTGCCTCATATGCCTCCCAAAATATGCTGTCCACGTCCTAACACCTGTCCTTTTTTTCCTGTCCCCTCCATGAGATACATTTTCCAGGGAACACAGCCACAACACTGCTCTCGTGCACCAAGGACGGAAGATACTTACAGAATCAGTATGATATGGTCAAACAGCACATTATGCCCAACAGCAGTCCTGGTAGAAATAGAAACCAGCATGAGATTATGGTGAAATCTGGGGCCCAAACAGTACACTCTATTATTAAAGTGACTCAACACAAAAAGATAAATATATCAGTAGAAAAGTGATGCTCCTGTATTGGATTCTTCCCATGTGTGTTCCTTTTCCAAGTTCTGAAAAGGTATAGAAGTGTCATTATATCCATTTCACAGGGTGCGAAACCTTGGCGTGGAAAGGTCAAGTTATTTTGCCCAGATTTATAAAATCTGTTTATGGCAGAATAGAGTCATTAATGCAAGTCTTTTTGCATCTCTCTAAATTGTCATTAATTCCTAGCAAGTAATATTTTTTGTGAGAAAAGATCTTGGTGTATTTACTGGTTGTGTGAGGAACATGGTTTAATCGGATGATTTTCAAAACAAATCCCAAGTGTCTTCCAGAGACTTGTTACCTTCCCTGTGATCTTACTTCTCAGTATTTACCTCAGAAAAAAAATCTCATTTGCTCTTTTCACTAGTATCTCCAATCCTTGCTCCACACTGTCTCTTCAGCTTGGACCACATCCCTGAAACCTTTCTGTTGACCCTTAACTATCTACCCATACAAACAATAAGCTCACTTTCCGCATTACCGCCAAGGAAGAAAATTTCCTTTCTTAAAAGCACAGCAAGAAATAAAACCCAAATCTGAACAAAAACAATGGTCGTTTCCTACTGTGATGTGCAAAATACTTTCCTGAGGCTGGTTTCAACTCCCTCCGTTTAAGTGAAGCTCATTTACAGGCACTCATCTATTCATAGTGGATGGGCAGTGAGCAGAGCCAGGTCTGCCTGTCACCAAGATGAATAGACAGATGGCAGGGACAAAAATGCTCACATTTGGTCCGAGCTAGGGGTGCCATTTTTAAGGTCAGGCCTTCATCTTGTAGTGGCCAGGAGGAGGCCTATGATGATGATGGTGATGACAGTGCATTTGGAACGATACTGCTATTTGTTTATCATGGCTTTTGCACAGGGGGTACCAATTTTAGCAAACACAGGAGGAAAGCAATTGAGTTAGCCCTGCAGCAGCATCTGAGGATCTTCTTGTCTGCATGGATGACTCTCTTTTTACCCACTGCATATCAGAGTTTAGATAGTGAAATTAAAGTTCTTTTCTTTCCTGCGGAAACAATGAGCAATTCTTAGATATTGCTGAATTTCTCTCCATCTCTTGTTGGAAAAATAACTACCCTTAACGCCATTACAGATTCACCTGCAAGTTTGAGCCATGTATTAAACAGAGCAGCTGTATCCTTCCCTGATGCTTATCCCAGTGTCACAGATCTTTCACAAATGTGGATTTATTTGGAAGTTAAACAAGCATCGCTATCCTCACATGACTAGATTTAATTTTCCCCTGTTAAACTGCACACATTACCAAAATGGCCTCTTCTCTCTTCTTCCCTATTTGCAGCACTGGGCAGACTGATGCTAGACCACTAACACATTCTTCAGGTGATGAAAGTTGATGCAGATTCTTAAAACACAAACATGATGGTTTACCTTGAATTGAAACTCTGAGTATAAACAAGTTCTAAATACATTCAGCAAGTGCAGAGACCAGAATAGAATTAGATTTCACTTTATCAGCAACCCTGTAACAGGGCATTGATGTTAAATGCATTTTTTTTCATTAATTGGAGATTAAAACTTGACTTGAACCAGAAAAAAATATTTACTTACAAGTTGGAGATGTGCTGTAAGTAGGAAATTAAAAGCAGGTAGCTGTACAATCTTATAAGAATAAATGAGGAAGAAGGCTGATAAAAAAACAGAGAAAAAGACATTTTTCTTGCAGCTGTGTTTCACATTTGACCTCTTCAGTATGTGATTAAGAAATACAAACAAAAAACCTCTTCCGTCCAGTATATATAACGTACTTCTTCTCATAAATAAAGAGTAATCTGGATTAGTGCTGTTAGTCTATTGCAAAATACAGTTCTGTGTGCATGCATGTTTGGTTTTGAGTATCAGAAGTAAAGTTCATTAATGTGATGTTAAGAAAAGAGTTCAAAGTGGGAATTAGATTCATTTGTGGTTCTGCCATGATCACAATGTTATAACAGCTTAGAATTTGAGACTGGAGAGAACCAAAATGTCATGTGAACTATCATACTTTATAACACGGGGTAAAGAAAGGAAAATAAAACATACTGCCTCTACCTCAATGTCTGCATATCCATCTCAATGACTTGTTTGGCTGAACAGGTACCTACAGGCTCTCTGTCTGTCTGTCATGATCAAAAGAGGAACCAGAACACCATCCTGCCTGGGTGACACTTAAACTCTTACTATTCCAGGGCTCATTTCTGTAGTGCATGTAAAGTGGAATAAAAGGAAAAACACACTTGTGCCTTACAGATGATCTGGGATTCATTTCCTCACTCTTATGCAGACACAAAGTGTAAATGGGAAAGTAGACTGAGTCCATATGGAGAAAGGAAATCTGTTTCCTTTCTTCTAGCACAAGTCTATTCCCTTTGGTTTTGAGATCCTTCTCATGAGAACTCCCTTTAACTGTGCCATACTGTGTTTATCTCAATGGGTAGATACTGATAGAAACCTAGAGTGACATTTGCTTCCTAAATCATTAGATGTTGCATTTCCTTCCCTTCAACCTTCTTCTCCAGTGAATAGCTTCTCCTAGTGATTTCCACTACAGTTCTTCCTATGTTTTTGGGCTACATAGGGAAACACAACAGCTACTCCAAACAGCTACTCCAAGGCAGGATAAGACCCTCTGGTTTCATGTTGCCCTGAAAATGCAGTGAACAACTCAAGGAGGCTGTTGTCTCAGCTCTGGTTAAGGAAAGGATTGTGTTACCAGTGAGGTCAGCCTCTCCTGACACCCGGCGGCACCCATACCCATGTGCATCTTGGCTACCACCTCCTGGTGGGAAAATGTTTTTATACGAAGCACAGACTGCTTTCTGGGGAGAGCATTATTGTTTTGTTGGACAGACTCCAGTACTGGAGGAGGCTGCAGTTTATCAGCTCTGTCCTCACCACTCCACTCAAAGTGTCTGTGCCATCAGGGGGATTGATGGAGTTGGGAAAGCCCCCAAAACCATATAACTTGACATTAAAGAGAAGCTGTGAAGCTCTTGCAACCAAGAGTAGCTTTCAGGGAGACATGCAGAGAAAACTGCGCTGTCTCTTTGGTGGATGACTTTTATCCTGAAGCTGCACAAAGCCATTATTGGAGAAAGGCACAAATTTGCTGGAGATTGGAGGGGGGAGAGAGGGAAAAGAATCAACAGCAATAAAAATAAGACACATGCTGCTCTCTTTTCTCTTCAGATGCTTTTGGAGAATCTCTTGAGGATCAGAGGCAGCTGCAGAGTTGTTATAAGGAGGGGACAGTGGACAGGATCCACCTGTAAAATGACCCAGAGTAAGCACTGGCATGGACAGGACATGGACAGTGTTATGATTACACATTTCAACCTGATAACTTTACCTGGATGTCTCTTCTGAGAGTCCCTATATTACAAAGCAGTTTATTTTGTGATACTTAGGTCAGGCAGCAAGGAGTGGGGCAGCTGGAATATCATGGCAGCTCAGCTAGTGAGCTGCATCTTTGGACTCCTTTCTGGCCTCTGAAATTATAAGCAGAGCAGAGGAGGAACCAGCTCTTGCTGCAGAGAAGACCAGAGTACTGTGGACAGAGCTGTGTTGGCAGTCTAGGTTGTTTCCCAGTGAGTTCTGTGCTGCTGTGTCTGTCTTGCTAACCACATAAGAGCTTGAAACCTGCTTAGGTGTATGTACAAGGGACTGCTGCAGCTAAAGCAGGTGGAACTAGTGGCTTTTTACAGCACCCTGCACCATAGGCAGCCTCAAAGGGAAACACTTGCTGACAATAACATTGTGGTGCAGCAGTAGGTGAGTAAGGGGGACTGAAGGATTTTTATTATTATTTTTTTTTTACCAGCTGCATAAATAGAATCAAGGAAAATATAATGTAATATAAATAAAAACAAATGGCTCAGTCAACTCATCTTTAATGCTTTGCAGCATGACATCTATTTTGTCTAATAGAATACGACTTTCATACACAAACTGGAAATTTAACCTTGGCCAAAAGTTATGATGTACATTACAATACACTTTTATTATGTTACACTGTACTGTTGTTGTTTTTTTAATCTATTGCTAAGCCCCTAACAGTATGTCTGTGTCGATGAAACCCATCTGTCAAAAGCACAGTAGGGACATTATTATGTAAATGTATCTGGGTCTTCCTTTTGTGGAACTGGGGGCGGGAATTTAATATACTGTCCTAATATTCCAGCCAGAGGGAAAAAAAATATTTATGAAAAATCTTTTTTTTTTTTTTAAAGTAAGAAAAAAAATGTCTAGCTGAATTTGGCTTTCAAAAACTCGCCCTTCCCAGTAAGATCTTTTAGAGCTAATGATACAGTTTCTAATAAAAAATAAAATAAAATACATGAGAGACTTTTTTAAGTGCACCAGGAGACAGATAGGTCATTAATATCAGCACTGCTATCTTTTCTATATTACACTCATATTTCAATAACCTACATTTTGAGGTTATTCTTTTTTTTAACAGGTGCCATTTTGGATTATTTCTTTATTAGAGTTTGTTATAAAATATGCACAAAGGTGTGTAGATTTTTTGGAGAGGTATGTATGAGGAGGAGATTATTTATTACAGTTCTTAAACATCAGCCAAAATCTATCCATCTAAATTGTCTTGCCTTAGACACATTCTGCCATTATTTGTAAAATGAAGACATTTGTCCCTGTGCAGAAAAAGGGCTAAAATAGCCACTGTGTGAAATGAAGTATCTACATAGCCCTTCCCTGGGCAAGCTCCCAATCTGAGGAACAGACACCAAGAGGTTTGTCCCAATGTGATGCATGAAATGAAGTGTGTGTAGCTCTCTAAATCCAGATTACCATCTGATTTCCTCCCCTAAATTCCCAGGCACCATCTGTTGAAATCACGAAGACCTCCACTATCAGGCTTTCTGAGATGGGAAAGTGTTGTCATCTCCATCTCTGCAGATGGGGTGCTGTGGAGCAGAACAGCTGAGGGTGTGTTTGCACAAAAAAATTAAGGTATATTCACAGCATAAGGAAGGGCACACACATGCTGGCAACATTTCCATGGCACAGGTAATGGCAACAAGGAGCAGCAGAAGATTTAGCATGGACAACAAGTATTTATGAGCCACTTACAGTGTGGATGATCCCTTGGATCCTGAGTCTTTCCTACTCTTTCAGTGAGGATTGATGAAAGCTCATTCTGTCTGGGAATCCTTTCTAATTCCTTTACAAGAGAAACTATGCAAAACTTACCAAAGCACATGGATATCATTGTGGGCCAGTACATTTCTAAGTAATTAACAGCTAGCTCCAATAACAGGTCTAAGCATATCACATAGGACTTACAAGGAGTTTAGATATCTAATTCCAAAACTGTAACCAAAAAAAAAAATATAACTCCATAGCATCTTTCTTGTGCAAGCTGTATCCTTGTTTGATGAAAAGGTTTTTAAAGTTTAGTGCATTCACATGGGAAGTGTGATATTAAACACCTGAGTGTCTGTTTCACATGTTCAATAGATATCCTCAAAGCATTTGACAAATTGTCATGTTAGAGAAAGGCACCTTTTACCCCAAAGATCAGAAAATAAAATGTTTGCATGGGAATGTAGTGGTTAACTTTTCAATACTCAGTCTTTTTGAAGAGATTTAAAGCAATTTCTTTTCCTTCCCCAAAGCCTACACTAGCCTAGGTTAGTTGGAGATAGGTGGGATGCCCGGTGTCCATGTTGGAAATACTCTGTACCCTAGCGACTGAGAAAATCATTGAGAAATGTGGAAATCCTACTTTGTAGCCCCTATCCCTATTTATTAAATTACTCTTGGACAGAGATTTTATCTCAGTATTTGCATATTATGATACACAGAAATTGCAATATCATTATGTTTGTCTGGCTATGCCCAGGTCTCAGGTCTTGAGAGCAAGTTCAGCCTCTCTCTCATTTAAAATGCATTAGGGTGAAACAGCCTTCAAGTGAGTGACAACTTGCACCTCATTTTCCCCATGTTGACTGTGCCTGCTAACCTGGTTGTATCTGATAGTGAACATCAAGGTTCTGGTTTAGATTGATAAGATCATAGAATCGTGGAAAGGTTTGAGTTGGAAAGAAATTCTAAAGGTCATATAGTCCAACAAGATACCAGCAAGGTGTTTCCTACGAAACAGGCTTTCAAAACTTTATCAGTCAGTCCTCTCTGCTAGGTGCTTCTGCTGCATGTCATACTGCCTGCCAAGGAAAGGTGATGTCTAGGGCTGAATTAGGGTGAACAGAATGACTGGGCTTAATTGGGCAGTATACAGTGGAGGCAAACATAGGGACTTTTGCTCACCAATTACTGAAGTCTCACTTCACTTGGCCTGTAACATGCTTAACTTGGTCTGTACACCAGCAGAGCTAATTTTCATTAGCTGATTGAGCAGACTTATAGCATCCTCGAGTTTCCCTTGATCCCAGCTCCCTGCTGAAGGAGTTGCACTGTGTACATGTCCCATCTTGAAAGGTTCATCTCAGAGGGGAACTGTCTCCAGAGACGGGAAGATAACCAGCGTTGTTCTTTGTGCATGCCTTTCTCTCTTGCTTTCTACAGACACCTGCTTCTGCAGATATTTCTTAATTTAAACTTTAATCAAAGTTTCTTTTAACATCTAAGCCCTTATGTGACATTAATATCTCTAAAGACTAAAATCCAGATATATAGATATCTCCAAGTCTAAAAATACTTACCCGTTGTTAGTCCAAAAAGTTAAGTACCTATTAATTCTCCTACAGGGCCAAGTATTAAAACAGGCTGTAGAGATGCACTGTTTAAAGGAAGATGTGAAACACTGTCACATGTCACTCATGGGCATGGCACAAGGCATAGAAGATGAAGCATAATATCTAGTAGTGGAAAGACTCTGAACACTGGCTTGAGAATCTTTTAAAGCTCCCCGCTAATCGACTGGGACCCATTTGGCTGCTGACAGAAAAAGAAATGGCAGACAGCAGCATCCCTTTGTTACTAAGAAAAGTAGATTATATGGGGGGAGGGGGTGTAATTTTGATTTTTTAGTTGTTTTTTTTTCTTGCAAAAGTTTTACAATTTTTAAAAATAAATATATGAAATATATTTATTTAGAATGTCCCCTGGGGATTTCATGGGAGTCACAGCTTTCACAGGTTTTGTGATATACTTCACATGTTCACTTTCCTTCATTGACTGAATTGTCTGGTTAAACTATATCTTCCATTCCACCTCAGAGCTCCTACATGCTAAGAGAGGAGATACNATTATTTGTGAATTAAGTTATATAAGTTTGTTGATATAATAGCTGGAGGGGAGGGGACTTATTCCAGAGAATTATTCTTGGTGAATGAATTTCAGTATTTTCTTTGGAAAGAAGACTGCTTTTAAAAAATATTACGTAAGTAATATGATAAAATATGATATTATACCTGCTAACTTATAGTTGTTGTTCATGTTGGTTGTTGTTGTTGTTGTTGTT
>VZRW01004516.1:11680-29523 GCA_013398125.1 Aegotheles bennettii | reverse complement strand
TTATTATTATTACTATTATTATTATTATTATTATTATTGTTTGGTATATTTTTTTAACTACTGCCAGATAGTAACTTCACTGCTACTCCTGCACTTCACATGGGAAATAAAATCTCAGGCCTAGTTTATGGATGCCATTAGATATCCATGGATGTAAAAAATTGCCCCGGTGCCCAGCTGAACTTTTCAGTGGTTTATTTCTTTAGTCAAATGCCTTTTGTACACCCAGGTAAATGTCTCCCATCCACAGGTCATAGTGTGTTGCTGTCCTGTGGCATCCAGTGATGCTTCCCTTGTAGTGATCAGTAGGGAGGGATGGCAGAGAGGATTCATCCTACAGTGCGAGAAGTTATCTGGACTGAAAAGGGTTCTTCAAGCACTTCTATGTTTACAGATGGGAGAGAAATGATCATGCTGTCTCAGTCTGGGGAGACGGGACAGCTGCTCTGGGTTGGCAGCAGAGAGGTGGCAGATTGAGAGGCGGGTCGGTCCATGGGGGCAGGATCGCTTCTCCAGTGGTCGTCTTTCAGACCTTTGGAGATTTTTCTGTAACTGAGTGAACTGCAGCAGCCAGCCACCCCTGAGCACCCCAGCAACCCCCTGTCAGAGTAGAGCCTAACAACAGCATCCACATTTTTTCAAGCACTCCTGAGGCATGTAGTCTGAAAGGAGGTGCTACAGGGACAACACTAGAAGCAGATATCATCTTTCATAAGGTCAGCTGTGCTCTGTGATTGTCAGGACAGCAGTTTCTGATCAATAACTGCAAGGGGTTATTGATTCAGCCACCAATCTGAACTCTTCATTACTGATATTAAATGTCACAAAATTTCAGTTTAAGTCATATGACTGTAATCTCTTATTCCAGAAGCTCTGCAGTGGCAAGCTCTCATCAGACTACATATGATGAGGATCTGCTCTTGGCTCGGCTGCCCTATACCAGGAGTGATGTGGCTGGCTTTGGTCTATCTGCTCTGGATTTGCTTGAACTGAGAGAATTTGCAATTTGGCTCATTCCATTTTTCTCTTTCATGTCACTCAAAACCAAAGAATGAAAAAGAAGAGTCCTCCTCTCCCATTAGCAGAATCTGGAATTCTGGGAGTGAAATCTCTTCTTTAAGTACCTCAGAGGAGTCTTGAAGTTAGGAACTGAATCTTTCCTTGATAGCTCTGATATATCCATGTATTAACAGAGACACCCAGCTTTGAATGCATTTCAATAGATAATTGTTCTTATGTATGTATTATGAACATTTGTGCAGAAAGAAAAATATGTCACCATTGTACTTTATATTGATAGACAGGTACGTGTGTGTTTGCACGTGTTAAATGCACACAAGTGCTCCTCAAACACTGTTATAGTCTTGAATAACTGATTAAATAAGTGGTGTTTCTGATGTTTAGTAAAGGTTTGAATCTCATTCTTGATCATGTAATTTCTTGCCCCCTAAGTCCAATATTCTGAGAAACACTGAAAATTCAGGCTCATTTCCCATTCTCCATGTCACTAATGGTTTTGCACATCTATAGCACGACTACATTATAAGAAGGCAGAAAAAGAAAGGATTATTCACAGTTGTTACCATTTCTAGTTGTCCTTCTCTTTCCCTTTTCTATTTACTTTCTTAGCTTGGAGTGCAGAACAGACAAAAATGTATGCAGAACTCAGAACATAGGTGCACTTTGTACTGATAATGGTATAATAATTTTTTCTCTTTTGTTTGCATTTTTTACCTCTGCTGAACAATGTGTTGATGTTCTGGTGGTACTTTCTGCTGTGCTTCCCAGACCATTTTCTTGAGCGATGGTAGCCTAGCACAGTGTCTGTATAGTTAGAGGTTTTTCTCCCTCCTTTTCATTACTTTGCATTTATCAGCATTAAATTTCACCTGCTGTTTTGTTGTCTGATCATTCAGCATCATAAGATCTGTGCTCCTGGTTGTCAGGTTTATTTTTATTACCCTGAATATCTAGATGCCATCAACAGATTTCATCTCTACTATGGCAGAAGGGATCCCTGTGGTATCCCCTTGGTCACCTCCCTCCAATAAGAAAACAGATCATTTTTTCTTACACTTTACATCAACTTCTTTCAGCAGTTATTAACCCAAGAAAAGTCTCTTTTATTTCTTTCTGCAGTACCCTAGGTGTTTTACAAGCCTTTAGTAAGGGGCTTTTCAAAAATCCAAGTACACTTTTATCCATATGCTTGCTGACTCTTTAAAAGCACTCTAATAAATTTTGTAAGGGATAACTACCTCCTGTAAAAGTTGTGTTGCCTCTTTCACTTTACATTATATCTAACTACTTGTCAGACAGTTCTGTTCTTGATTACAGTTCCTTCCAATTTGCCAGATATTGTGTCACACATACTGGCTTGAAGTTTTCTGTTTCTCAAACTGAATAGAAATTGGGATAAAAAGAGCTCCTGTTTAGTGAGAACTAATAATCAAATTAAAGATGACTATGATGTACTCTTGATTGCTGATAAGACTGTGAGACTAGAAAGAGTTATGTCAAGTTACTAAGTGCCATTTCATTTTATTTAAAAACTTGCAGGCTATTTATAATCTGAAGAAATTATAAAAGTTAGAAGCTAAATCTTAGTATTTGGCTCTCTGGATGGTGAATCAGAGTTGATTCCCTTCATTTAGTCTCCTGAACTGAGTTCTTTGTCATGTCATAATTAAAGGTAAAGAAAAATAAATGGATGATTATTTGCTATGATGATTTTATTCTCAGAAAAAAAGGATCTAAATTAAAAGTAAAACAGTACACAAACAGTGATTACTTCAGTCTCCTGAATATTTCTTTATAAAGGTTTTTTGAAAGATATTACACCTTGGAGAGTCAGCTGACTCTTCAGGGAACCAAGTACTCTATTATCAAAATTAGTAGCAGACAAGTAATGTTGTATCACAGGTAATTAAAATAATTTATAGATGAGCAAAATTCATTAAAGAGTTGGTGAATCCTATTTGCTGTATCATGGATAACTTAAGGAATTTATAAGTGGGTAAATGTGACTAATCTTAAGTAAATCCTATGAAACCAAAGAAAGCCTTTAAGTCAGTTAATCAAAAGAAGCCAGTCAAGCAGTTGTCTTGAGACAGGCAAATCAATGAATATCAAAAACCTTAAATCTGTATTAAATCCCATTACTTATCTTTGTTTACGAAATTTTAGCCTCAGTGTCCTCTCCAGGAATATATGCTCTAAAAAAGCTGGAGTTCAAGAGTAGAAACCCTCAGCCATTTGTATGACAGTAACATTTCAACATGCTAGTAAAATTATTCAAAAAGAATTTAAATTAAGTTCTGTAGCTATACTTCCCAACTTTACATCACCTCTTCTACTATCATCTCAGTGATGTCATCATGTGGTAGGAGTGAGTTATTGAATACTGCTGGTTTATGTCAATTAGTATTGTCTTTTGTTCTCGGTTCTTCTTTGGCCTCCAGTTGCTGCAGACTCCCAGGACTGAACTAGAAGACCTGTTGGCCATGTTGTAAAGGTGATTGAAAGAAGAGCTGAGGATTTTCAGAGGATTTTATAACCGTCTTTCTTCATTTAGGTAAGGAAAAATGTTCATCTCTTTCAGGTTTGTCTGGATTCAAAATCAGTTCTTCTCATCCAATCCTTAACACCCCCATGGCCTTAGAAACATTGGTCAGGACTGTAGTCAATTCAATGCATATGTAGTACACTTCTAACTGGCTTTTGTGTATGTGTATCTGGTAAGAATGACTTAGAATTCCTTTCAAGGTAAGGTTTTAACTTTTTGCATTTATTTAGGCCATTTAGTTTCATAAGGCTTAACACAAACTGAAATTCTGTTTTGAGCAAATTGCAGTGATGTTCTTTATTCTGTAAAAGAATAAGGGAACAGTTTTCCAATTCTTGAAAGAGTCTTTTTAAGAGTTGTTCTTTAAGAGGGTTTTCCAGATTGAATGACCAAGAAAAAAACATTGTTATTTCCCTTAGTAACCTCTGTATATAAGATTTAACTTTTTTTCTTTTTTTTTTTTTCAAATTGCTAAGAAAAGGTATATCTATAACAGAACTTGCAAAAAATCCTCAAACACTAAGTCTACATGAATAAGCAATACTGGGAAATAATGTTAAATTTTGTCCAGCAGTGCGACTTTGCAACACGCTCTGCCTCAACAATGGGTATAATAAGCTCTCATTAGCTTGATCTTCAGTGTTGATATACCTTATTTACTACATCCAGTGCTAAATAACAATCACATTGTCTTACTGAAGTCTTCATTTGATACTTTATACACTATATGACAGTATATGGTCTCATTATTTCAAAAGTTTCCTGTTAATAACCAAACTTCACAATTACAGATCATTTTTGTCCATGAGGCCTGATAAGGTTTCTATAAGATTTGTAATTAAAGACAATGCAACTAAACTTTATATGTCCCTAAATTTGTATTCCTCCTGAAGCAACACACCAAACAAAGTCTCTCGTTTCTCTATTTAAGAGAAAGTAATAAGCCTTTGAAGGCTGTCAAAGACAGGTAATGTCTATGTAAATTTAGGTGTTTAAATTAGCTGAACACAATCTCCCCTCAGAAGGAACCCTATAAAGATATCAGACTTTTCCTATTGAGTAGTTGGAAGGTTCATCTCACTTCTCTTCAATTGTGTAAATTCTGCATCTCATTTGAACTGGTCAACTAAGATGTCACTTCTGTAGGTAGTTGCAGAAGACTGTGCTTTTTTTTGCTTTGTTATGTATGCCACACACCTTAAATGACAAATATCACAAGGGATGAAAACATCAGTATTCCTGTACTCGATACAGGAAGAGCCTATGAAGCTAGTTGAGATTAGACTCCATTCTACTAGGTAGTAAAATGTTTAAAATGAATCACACTTTTATTTTACAATGACTGCCTCAGTTCCTGATACAGGTTAGGCTTATATGATGTACAAACTAAAATCTAATATTTACAGATAGATATCTCAAAAGAATTTTACTATTTCATGGCTATCAGGAGATCAAAACAAAAAGCATCTATAAGATTAGGAGAAAACATGAGTAGTACAGAAGTAATCACCTTTTCCTCTAGAGTTTTTTTGAGCCATAAATGTGTGTTTCTTCAAGTTCAAAAGCTTAGAGCACTTTTAGGAGGAAACATGTTCAATAAGAAATCATCTGGAAGTTTTGATTTGATTTCAACAAGAAGTTTTTTTAGAGTGTGGAATGAGAGCTGTTTATGATATATTCTGTTAACATACTCCTACATTCCTCTTTGCTCTTTACATTTTTGAAAGTCAGGATTCCTCTAAAGCATATTTTATAAAATCTGTTTTTGTGGGATTATGATAATGTCTATACCAGCTGGATGTCTAGTACAAAGAGTCTTGTTCTTTGAGGAGACATTCATGTTAGTTGCTTGATTCTTGACCAAATGGTTCCTAGCTTTACAACTGCATTGCATTTACAACTTTCCAATTACAAGCTCTTATAAAATACTCTATACAAAGCACAAAATGTAATACTTATATAATTTCTAGTTTAAGCTCCAGTTTAAATCTACTAAAAAAGATGATAATGATTTTCTTATTGAAAATGTTTTCTTCCATAAGTGCTATAAAACATTCAATGTTTATAAATATATTGCCAATTATAGCTGAAGCAGTGAAAGCTAAAACATGTTATAATTATAAAAGCTGATTTTTAGGCTTCATATAATACTGGCTATTCTATAGCCTGTGGTATTATCTCCTTTAACATGTAGAGCCAATTCTTGGATGAAAGAAATAAGACCAGCATGGACTACTTTTAATTAGCTTGAATATTTGAATAGCCTGAATATTTTAGTAAAATACACACCCAGATGCTTTTTAAACATAGGAGATTTAAAACAATTATAAAGCTATCTTAAAATTTCCTTGCAAACTACTAACCACACAGAGTAAATTCAGCTAAGAATATGTTCCAGTGAAACCTGTAAGTATGCAAGGATCAACAATGATTACACTCCCCCACTAACATTCTGCTGTAGGCTTGAGTATCTCAATGCCTTTTAGTACTGGTTTCAAATTCATTAGGCACAGCTGGGAAAACAAAAACACAAGGAGAGAAATGACTTACCAAACAAAAAGCAGAGGCAAACTCAGAAATTTGCTCTTGATGATAAAGATAGATTAAACTGTTTGCATGGAGTTATGAAAGAAGTCCATGGTAGACATAGACATTACAGTGCAGGTCTGTACAAACAGAGAAGTAGTGGTTCAACAACACAGCTATTGGTTTCCCCACTGCTGGGTAAGGAATTGGAAGAGTACTTCAGGGTGCTGCAATGGCAATAAAACAGTGTCTCCCATTTTGCTCGTTTAATATCTGTTAAAAGACAAGAAAGTTACATGTTACCTTTCCTGACAGTTCAAAATTTTCATGCATTCTTCCTCTTGGATAGAATTAAACATATACTCAAAGTAGTAGAGTACCTTGGAGATCTAAAGGTGATGATTTTGTTTCTGGGGAGAAAGAATGAATCATGGTAGCTGGTGGGAAGGAAGAATACTAAAACTTTGTGTGTGTTTGTTTGTTTGTTTGTTTAAAAAGGACTGCCATTTCAAAAAATCAAATGTATTTTTTTTTATGTTTTCTGTGTCTGCCTCAAAGAAAGAGCCACCAGTGCATGTGGAAACATAAACAGATATGCCACCAGTAATGGTATTCCTAGAAATACCTTTTTCTCTTGTATATATGTACCTGATATTATCTGAAGCATCTGAAAATGTGTTTGTGTACAGCAGCACTATAATAGGATTTTGTGAATTGTTCTTATCTAAACGTTATATATGCATCCAGAGGGAGAACTTTACTTTAACCAGGTACATTATCAGAAAATAACAATCTAGGGCATAAACATCCCAAGTGTGCATCCTTTTTATGATGTCAAACCGAGCAAACAATACACATATTTTCCCATTATTTTATGTTTGATTTTTTTCATTATTATTATTATGTTAAGCTGCCTGTGTTGGATTTGTAAATGGGCTATGACTGTTACTTTATGGCATCTGCTTATCCAAACAAGCCTTTCCTGATAATGGTGCCCAGCACTGCAGGCCAGGCAGTGACAATGGGAGATGAAACAAAGGGTTTATCTCTGCCAGTGGCCACAGGTTTCACCTCTGACTGATTTACATGAACATAATAAGTAATTCAGCACAGAAGTTTTTCAAAAAGATATTTCCTATGGGAGAACGTGTACACAATCCCCCAAACTCTCTAAAATAAAGATCATAGAGAATACTGATGACTGTAAAGGCAATGGTTCCTTCAGTTAAAATTCACAGTCCTGTGAGAGCGACATACTAGAAAAGAGGAGAAACAGGAATCAGCAACGTGAGTAGACAAAGGTAACATTCTTCATATTTTTGATATGTTCAGGAAATTTTTTTTCATTCTGATTTCAGCACTACTCCACTTCTTCAGTGTTATGTGTGTATTCCCAGTTGTAGAAGACAAGCAGTCAAGACAAACTGAGCAAGTTTTCATCAAAAGAAGTGTGCAAATCTGCAGCTGCAAAGGATACAAAAATGGATCTAACTACTAAGATGAGAGAAAGACATATTTTTTAGAGAGGATTTATAGATAAGCAATTATCATTTTCTTGGTGACAATGTCTTTGTTTATCTGTTTTCCATCTGATCTTGGGTTAGAGGCAGACTGGTCAATAGGGTACCTAAAGAGCTCTTTTAAAAAAGTGATTTCTGTGAGTTCCAGTAACCAGAGGCTGTAAACGGCTTGATCCAGATGATGCCAGAAAGGAGATATAGAGAGACATGGATGATCGAAAGTGGAAAGAACACCCTCAAGATCATGATAAATGTTGCTTTTCATTTAACATTCTTGCTACCCTACACTCGGCTTGAATCACAGCTGAGATAGACCTGCTGCAAGATTTCTTTTCATTAACTCTAGGGACAAGTTTCCCAATTTTCATACCAAGGGTAGGTTGCACCATTCTGCAACTCCAAGGGGTAAGATTGGTGTAAGTAAACAAATAAAAATAAGATCATCCACATTTGAGAAAGCATTGGGTTTTTTTCAGACAGGTGAAGCAAGCAGTACAGCAGAATAAGTAAAGATTTCATGCTACATCTTCAAAAATACCTATTTCAGTGAGTGATAAGGGTATTTGTAAGTATTCTTTCTTTACATTGATAAAAATTAGTAAATATATTGGGAAAAATCTGCAGTCCAGCTTTTTCTGAATTTGCAGAAAACAACACAGCATAAAGATTTGCTACCTAGACTGATTTTTTTTTTTCTCTGCTGAAGAATACTTCTGTATATAACTACCACTAGGTTAAGTGTTTGGACATTTACAGTGTAATGCTACCTGGAAAATGACTTAGGCATTGTCATCAACTATGGCATGATAACTTTATAATAGCCTGATGTTCAAAGGTGTTGAGTTACCTTCACTTTAATTGAGGTTGATTTTCATTATGACATTCAAAATCTTTTAAAAATCAGTCCTCAGCTGCAGTAATAGCAGTGAAAACATAAGCAACAGACTATTCGCAGAAATTAGTATTGGTAAAGCAAGCATGATAATTTAAAGTCTAGCTGATGAAGCTACCAATTTTTTCTGTCTTTTTATTAGGTTTTCTTGGTTCTGTGGTTTTTTTTGTTGTGTGTTTGTTTTTTATTGTTTCTTTGTTTGTTTTTGCTTCTGAAATATTCTAAAAGTGAAGAATCAATTAATTAAGGCAACTTTTAATTTCTTATCCAACTCATTGTACAACCTCAGTCTCTAGTGTTTCTTTCAGAGTCCACTTGGCACAGCAAGTTTCTGGTAAACTCATCACCTTGTCATAGCAGTTACCATGTTAGGAAGAATCACTTGGGAGAAGATGTTTAATATTCCTCCTCTCCCTTTGCAATGAAACATTTAGGAAACACCATGAAGCTGCACATAGACTGTTGAGCAGTAATTTGCCACCTTCACGCAATAACATACAGCACTACACAAATGCAAGGGTAGTTAGAGCTTGGTTGTTCAAGCCCCCATGATTGCTTGGTCCTGAGGCTGAGGAAAAACATGAAGGTAATTTATTACTTCTCATTGGTTGGTTTTTCCTGAAGGGGAACTCCCACACACTGGTTTTAGGTACCTACCACTTCTGTCTGTCCAAAAGAGAAGTTAAAACCTATCATGTGATGTTATCCAGAAATGAAATCCTTTGCATCTGATGAGTTGCACTGCAGTTGAACAGCACTCGAAGCATGATGATAATACCTGGCATGAATCATTAGCTCTGGAGAGTAGAACCACCTTGAGAGCTTCTATTGCATGTTAATAAGTCCTCTGGAGTCACTAAAGTAGTTTGGCTCCCACAGGTTTCAATTCCACGACCCACATTCATAGCACAGTAACATCAATGCCTCTGTCCATTGACTTCAGTAACGCTACTTTCCCAAGTAATTGTTATCCAAGCTGGATAAAATCTGCAGAATGTGATCAATGGTTTGTGAAGCCACTAAGTGCTTTGCAGTGGAGTTTTAATATACCTAAGACAAATGATGTAACAAAGATATCTATTTATATTTAAAAGTGATACTGTAAATAGTTAGGATTCCATTTAATGTATTACAATGTTAGGTAACGTGGAAAGCAACCTGATAACAGGTAGGCTTTCAAATCCATTAAGTGCATTTGAATATTGCATCCTAAATGTCCATCTCTATTACAGGATTTTATGTGAGAGTACAAATATCTAGGACTCAAAAAAACTCTACACTGAATAAAAAGACAGTAATAAAATGAAAGCTTACTGAGTTTCTTCTTTGACTACTCTTTCTTCTTCCTTTTAATCTTTATTTGACACTTTATTAAAAGTCCAGAGCTCAGAATTTCAACCCCTGGTTAATCACCACTTAATCACTTGGCATACATTAAATACACATCTCTGCTGCATTTGTTTTCCCCCTATAATACTCTCCTGATTAAGCATCAGGCATTACTGTTCATTAACATTGGTTAAATTGGTTCCTTGAGAGCTGTCCCAATAAGGCATCTATCTTGAATTTAACATATCTCAGTTAAATGAAGAGTCCACAACAAAACCTGCTTTAAAAAGAAGCCATCATAAAGTTGTTTGGGGGATATGTCCACAGTCCAGATACTGAAAAAGGCACTGTTTTATTTCTGTTATGAAATGAGAACACTATTTGTTTCTAAGTTCCCAGGTCCTTTGGTGTAAATCAGCATCTTTTTTACCTGGCATCTCTTCTGTTGCTCTACTTTTTCCAATCATGTCTTTAATTTAGATGTGATTAATTCATCTTCTAAAATAATGCCAAGTAGATGCTAAAAAATATTGCATGGACACATGGGTCACCCTTGAAACAAAAGTCACCTCCAACTGTTTTGTGAGCTCCAGAGCAAGAACACAGGAATGGATCATGGATAACTCAGTGTCTAATCTTCCTCACAGCATCACTACTCGACTTAGACACCAAACTTTAAGGAGCTGCTTTATAACATGATCAGTCTGGTGACTGAGCTGGAGAAATTGGGAGTTTGTGTGAGAATGTGTAGTGTTTCAAAACTGCACAATTACATCTTGGAGTAATTGTTCAGAGATATGTATTTGGTGCTGACTAGAATTAAGAGATGAATATAAAGAATTATGTTTTCCCACAGCATTGCAGAAGTAGTGCTGGAACCAGTTTTCCTTCCATCTAACTTAATACCTGCTCTACATGGCAACTCCTTCTCCTATGAATTACAGTATTAATCATAGCAGCAATATGCAGGCAGGCATGTATGAAATCTTTGAGCCAAGATGGATGCTTGAAATAACAAGTTATACAGCAACACCATGGAACTCGTCAACTGTGATCATCGCCTGGGCGCTCAGAGCAGCCTGAGAGTTTGGGATATTTTCTGTAAACACACACATCTTTATTTTTCCATGTGTTTTGCAAACCCGTATGGTGGAAGGCTTTTCACACTTTTAGCCTGCAGATTTTCATTGAGTGTGGAAGCAGAGTTTATAAATAGTCATTCTCCTTTTTCTTCTAATGCCATTTAGATCTCATTTTAGCAGAGTTTATAAACATGTTACATTTGTTCTTTTTATTGGCTCAAGAGGACAGCTGTCTATCAAGTGTTCTTGTTTGCACGATATTCTATGGTAAGCTATGCTTAGAGACCTTCTGTGGATTATCAGTAGCTGTTATATAAATAACAGTGTATTGGATAAAATCTGTGATACTATTTCATGTGCATTTTCTTCCCTTGCACTGAAGTTCTCTTGTAGGCAGTGTTCCAGAACCAGATCCATTCACCTCTAAAATATCTCCCAAGTCCTCTTTGAAGACCTAGATCCTGGCAGACAGTGCCCTGGGTTTGCACAGATCATATTCTGGCAATCTGTAGAGGACTACATTTCAGTCATAATGAATTAAGTGATTTCTTTCTTCAAAAAGTAGGAGATGTTTGACAGAAAAGCTAAGAAACACAGTGCCAAAGAGGGAGGTCTGTGCTGTCAAGAGGTGTCAAGCTGACAGAGTTGGAGACCTAAACCTTCTGTTCCCCAACAGGGAAAAACAGATTTTGAAACACGTCACACACTAGAAGCACTGGCAGAGGAAGCATTCATGTATGTTAGCCACGATATAGAGGCACCAGATGTAGAGATATGAGGAGATTTTAGCAGAATCCAAGTTAAGTACATCAGAAAGGCTTGACTATCACAACCACCTCAACCAGGAAGAAAAGGTGGGTTATAGTGGTAGACGACTCCCCTCTGAAGGGTCCAATATACCAGGTGGATTCTCCTCATAGGGAAGTCTGCTGCCTCCTTGGGGCCTGAGTTAAGAACATCACTAAGAAACTTCCCAGCCTGGTGTGGGTCTTGGACTACCACCCATTACTGCTCTTCCATGTGGGTGGGGATGATGTTGCAATGCATAGTCCAAGGTCGATCAAAAGGGCCTTGAGATGGTTGGTGAGGGAAGCTGGGGTAAAAATAATTTTTTTCTTCTATCCTTACAGTTGTAAGCATAGACATTGGAAGAAACAAACATATTCAGTCTATTAATACATGGCTCTGGGGCTGGTGTCATGGCCACAATTTTGGGTTTTTTGATAATGCGATGGCTTAAATGGCACCAGGCTTGCTGGTTGTCGGATGGGATCCACCTTTCTCAGATAGGGAAGAGAGTCTTTGCTTGGGAGCTTGTGGGGCTCATTGGCAGAACTTTAAACTGGATCTGAAGGGGGGGGGGGGGGAGGGGAAACACCAGTCTTCCCTCTGACAAGCTGGGGGAAGGCACGTTAAAATTGGAGAGACAGGGTACTAGTGAGGGCCTTCAGCCTGTTAATCAGAGACGTGCTAGATGCACTGCAGCACACTCAAAGTCTTATAGAGACAAGCCTGGGTCTCCTGAAGTGGTAGGATCCAACAGGGAAACACTGGGGAAACACCTCAAAGGAATTCTAGCCACTCCAGCCAGTAAGTCAGCTTTATCAGGGGCCCAACTCAAATGCCTCTATGTAAATATACACAGAATGGGGAATGAACAGGCAATCCCAAGCATAAATACAGGCTGGGAAGAGAATGGACTGAGAACAGTCCTGAGGAGAAGGATTTGGAGGGGCTAGTTGATGGTAAGATCAACATGAGCTGACAGTGTGAGCTTGCAGCCCAGAAAGCCAACAGTATTCTGGGATGCATCAAAAGAAGCATGACCAGCAGGTCCAGGGAGGTGATTCTCCCCTTCTACTCCACTTCTATGAGACACCACCTGCAGTGCTGTGTTCAGCTCTGTAGTGCCCAACATAAGAAGGACATGGAGCTGTTGGAGCAAGTCCAGAGGAGGGCCACAAAGATGATCAGAGGGCTAGAGCAGGTCTCCTATGAAGACAGGCTGAGAGAGTTGAGGTTATTCAGCCTGGAGAAGACAAAGCTTCAGGGAGACCTTAGACCAGCCTTCCAGCCAGAAGGGAGCAGACTTCCAGCCAGAAGGGAGGCTACAGGAAAGCTGGAGAGGGACATTTGACAAAGACATGTAGCCACAAGACAAGGGGGAAAGATTTCAGGGTAGATTTAGCTGAAAGAGAGTAGATTTAGATTGGATACTAGAAATAAATTATTTTCTGTGAGGGTGGTGAGACATTGGAACAGGTTACCTAGAGATGTTGTGGATGTATCCTCCCTGGAAGTGTTCAAGGCCAGGTCGGATTGTGCTTGGAGCAACCTGGTGTAGTGGGAAGTGTCTCTGCCCATGGCAGGGGGTTGGAACTAGATGATCTTTAAGGTCCCTTTAATGCAAAACTTTCTATGATTCTACGATTCTATGAGAAGTTTAACTGATGTCCTGGATCAGTTGTTGCTTTGTATATGGGGACTTGATGAAAAATTAAAAAAGTAATCCTGATTGTAATCCTGACTTTCAGCCAGGATTTTATTGCAATATTTATAAATAAAGATGTGATGGCATTTAATTATTTAAGAAAAGGAAATTTCACAGTGATGTTAGGTCCTTGGACTTCTGCAAGAGATTAACTTGGCCCACTTTCCTGTGACTAATACATATAGTACAGAAAAAGAGAAGTTTGAAGGAAAAGCTATTTTCTTTCATAACAGGAACATACAATATTAAGGAAACTAAAAACTACATTTCTAAAATTGTTTCCATTTCAGAGTCCTTCTGCCTATGGAGAATCAATATGCCAGAAGAGCATAGCCTTAAACGTTAATATTACAGAATAAAATTCGTTTTTGATGGATTGATGGGCACATTTTCTTAAGGCCAAGAAATAATGAATATAAACTTTTTTTCCTAATAGTCTATCTTTCCCCTTTCCCTGCACAGAGGATGTAGAGAATAATAGGATACTACTTGCCTGCATATAGAAACATCCATTATTAGGCACCAAGAGGTTTCACTAGGATGCATGTCCTCACCCCCATATATCCATTTGTAACAGCAAGGGGAAATCAGAATACAGGAAAATGCTGTTTGCTCTACTGCAGCCTCAGAAACCCGGTCAATCAAGAAAAGGTTGGCTGATGTGATGTTGGCTAATAATTCCCAGGGATTTTACTCTGCCCTAACTACACAGTCCCTAAGCACACTGAGCTTAAAAGCAAATCCATGTACCCTCTAATTTCAACACGCACTTTTACATCATGTCACACTTGCTTTTCTTTCTGAATCAGCAATAACTAGCAAGTGCTTCCCTAGTAATTCTGATGTTAGATATGAACTGAGTTTGAAAAATAACCATTTAGTTATTGGCCTGACATACAGTGATTCTTTGTAGGGAGGCAACATGGGCTCATTTTTCTGGGGCATTTCTAAATTCCTATAGCTCTAAAAGGTGCTTTCAAGATCACTGGGTAAGTGTTTAAGGTAAATTTCAAATTGACTGTGTTTCACTGTCAGGTGCCTTTCTATTCCCTTTTATAATTACAGAGGGGTAATTCTGATTCCACAGATTTCCCCTTTCCCTTCCTTGTCTCTTTCATCAAATGATATAATAGAATCATAGAACAGGTTTGGCTGGAAAAGGCTTTCAAGATCATCAAGTCCAACAGTTAACCTACTTAGTTACAATTTTCCTACTTACCAATGATGTATTTGGTACTTGGAGTCAAATCCCAGTACCCTTTCAAAGGAGAAAATGCCACAGGACCCATGTAAAAAGAGCTCGTTTGGAGGTTGTTTTCTTATTAAAAAATACTTGTGCAGAGGAGCTTGGTTATGTGGAAAAATGATCGTGGTCTATTTTGGATAAGCCAAATATGAGAAAGACATGATTCTTATATGCTTGATCATATCCAGTTTTACTCTGTCATGACACAGCTTATGCCGAATTTAGAGAAAAGATGAACATTTCATTGACTGTCACATTGTCACAACCCACAGTTCAGCCTAATGAGGTTTTCCAATCAAGAGTAAGGAACAGTATTGTCAGTCTGGTTCAGTGGAAAAATATGAAGGGTCCCTCTCAACTGCCTCCAGCATCCTTAGTTTCATACAGCCACTCAGAGACAAAATAAGTAGAAGGAAAAAAAAATAAGAAAAATCTTCTAAAACCAAAGGTTAAAGTCAGTGTAAGAGTTCAGTTAAAAATAAGAATTGTACAAAGTCTGGAGCAACTTTGCCATCCCCTGAGATTCTTGGCAGCTTATCTAGCATCTCCCAGGATTCATACTTGCAAGAACAGAGCAGAATATTGTAGTCATTGATTGTATTTTATTATTATATTCTGCAAGTAGGCTGAGGGACTGCACTAGTGCAGCAGACAATGAAACGTGACTTATTTGAAACTTATAATTGTCTTGGATGGAGTTGGAGATATCACCACAAAACTGGTTATGTTATTCTACTGCTGAAAAGCCCCAGGCCTTTGGCAAACTCCAGTATGTGTGCACATAACAAAGAAGAACTTACCCTAAGTCCCAAAGAGCTTACAACCGAAAGCTTCTTTAAGGGACCTACAAGCTAAAACTTAATACTATAATATTACCTGTTGATTTGCAACAATATCAGTATTATAGTAATATAAGTAGTATGACTTAGGGATATGTTACTGATTTTCTTTTCTAACAATTCAGTGATCAACATTTCTTCTAAAGCTCCTCCATCTTCCATATGTTATATGGCAAGTCATTGTGCCTCTACAGAACCGAACCTTTCTTATTTCTTTTTCAGGTTATTGAAACCCCTAGACTGTGACAGGTGCTTCTCAAACAACAAAGTTTAGGAAATAGCTTTGAAATATATATAAAAGCTCATTATAATTATACGCTTTTTTCATCCTTATATTGAACCACATCCTCCAGCTAGTGTAAATCGGCAGTTAGCAACTTACACCAAAGACTAGTTCTTTATTAGACTTTTCCATACTCTTCTTTCTCCCTGTTTTGAGATTCATTGATTAATTAGTGAATGAAATTGTCTCAATTATTTTTTCTTTTCTTTTTTTGTTTTTTTCCTTGAAAACAAACATGTCTTCATAGCTAAAAATACATTGTAATACACCTCTGGTCAAAATCTTCTGTAACATATTTGTTCTTATTTATTTTCTGTGCAATCATAATACTTCAGAAGAATCATAGCTGAAATTTAACTGGATGTTTTCATAGGTTTTTGTATGCGTTTTGACTTTGAAGTTCAGAAACTCTAAACTAAAATGTCTCCTATTCTCCATGAGCTCCTTCCTTTGAGCCCTTTGTTCCCAGATCTTTAAGCAAAATGGCTGTTCATGTTCATGAATGAATAATTTTGTTTTCAATCTGTCTTAAACTAAATAGTTTATTGTTAGCAGTTGCTGATTTTCCACCCAGCTCATCATCTGTAACACACTGAAGTGCAGGTAACAATCAAAGTGGAGTTTCTTATGTACTTGATAGTTAATTGAAAAGTAAATGATTACCCTTTTCTTTCTTGCCCACAAACACATAAAACCAGCATACAACTTAAATGTTTTTTCAACCAAGTATATTCTCACTGTTAGCCAGTTGGTCTGGATGGAGTTAAAAGAGTAGAGAAGTGTCTACTTTGTAAACCCCAAGTCTCACATATCCATACTTACAGTTATTTATTCATTTTTTTTATTACTGTATTTCTAAGAATCTTTGCATGCACATAAATTCCTTACAATGGAAAACGTTAATCTTATGTTTAAAGAAAAGGGCTAGAAATAATTTCATCTAGCTTCTGCAACTAGGAGTTATTCTATGAGCTTTTATAAATCACTTATTGATGGTTCAGTTTTCCCATTTGTGAGATTTTGATTAATAATGACCCTTAATTACACTTACGTAGTTCAAAGAAGGGTGGTGAAAGTGAAGACCCAGTCCCAATCACTTTTACTTTAGCAGGTAACACTTACTCCCGAGAGTAATTTTATCAACCTCAGTAGAATTACTCTGCTGACAAGTTTACATGATTAAGTATTACTTGTTTAATATATGTAAAGCTTTTCAATTCTGGAGGTTTAAGGTGGCATTTAAATAAAAATAATTTTTATTTTATGAAGGTCTTATTTTAGCCCAGACTGCTTCTTGCCAACCCAAATAATTAAGCAGTCTGTATGAGGATGGAAGAGCTGTGAAAGTTTGATGCCACTTGGCTATAGTTTAGGTATTTTTTTATTTGGAGGAGGGATAGAGAAGGACTTACTGTGTATGTGTCATTTTTGCCAGCATGCATTTACACCTGCAGGCAAAGACTCAAGTTGACTGTTGACATATCTAGCTAGGGTGTATAGAAAAAGTGTCTCCAAAATCTAACTCCTACACACTCACATACATGCAATATGACACATTCTCTACTGTAGTGGTATGCAATAATGTTACGAGGACTATGGCAGTGTCCTATGGCAGTGTTCCCACAGCATCCTCACAGATAAGCTAATAAAGTATGGGTTTGGGGATCAGGTAGTGAGGTGGATCAAGAACTGATTAAAGGGAAGAAGTCAGAGAGTTGTAGTCAATGGGACAGAATCCAGTTGGAGGTCAGTAACTAGTGGAGTGCCCCAGGGGTCGGTACTGGGACCGGTGTTGTTCAATATCTTCATCAACGACCCGGATGAGGATACAGAATGTATCCTCAGCAAGTTTGCTGATGACACTAAACTGGGAGGAGTGGCTGACAGACCAGAAGGTTGTGCTGCCATTCAGCGAGACCTTGATAGGCTGGAGAGTTGGGCGGGGAGAAACTTAATGAAATTCAACAAGGGCAAGTGCAGAGTTTTGCATCTGGTGAAGAACAACCCCATGCACTAGTACAGGCTGGGGGCTGACCTGCTGGAGAGCAGTGTAGGAGAAAGGGACCTGGG
>VZRW01004516.1:743-11651 GCA_013398125.1 Aegotheles bennettii | reverse complement strand
AAGGGAATGGAACATCTCCCTTATGAGGAGAGGCTGAGGGAGCTGGGTCTCTTTAGCTTGGAGAAAAGGAGGCTGAGGGGTGACCTCATCCATGTTTACAAATATGTAAAGGGTGAGTGTCAGGATGATGGAGCCAAGCTTTTGTCAGTAATGACTAATGATAGGACAAGGGGCAATGGTTTTAAACTGGAGCATAGGAGGTTCCATGTAAATATCAGGAAAAACTTTTTCACTGTGAGAGTGACGGAGCACTGGAACAGGCTGCCCAGAGAGGTTGTGGAGTCTCCTTGGCTGGAGACATTCAAACCCCGCCTGGATGCGTTCCTTTGTGATGTACTCTAGATGACCCTGCTCTGGCAGGGGGGTTGGACTAGATGATCTTTCGAGGTCCCTTCCAACCCCTAGGATTCTGGGATTCTGTGATTCTAAACAAAGAATTCACTCCAAATGAATTGTTCTGGTGAGTGCAAACCACCATTATGGTGAATATTAAAAGGTCAGAGAAACATTCTTACCAACTCGTGGCTGTTTTCAAGACTACAGAATATTTCCTTTTTTCATACCAGTAACCCAGGACATTTTTTTTTAGCATCTGAACAATGACACACCTCAGAAATTGTGGCACACATTTCTGTGTCAAAAAATGCATGTTCAAATGATTTATCAAATTGAACAGCAGAGCAGTTTTGGTGTAGGTTCTTCCCACAGCTTCAGAATACCTTCAGTGGATGGCTCTGTAAGTATTTCAGAGAAAATTCTTGACTTACTATCGGCACAAATCTGTTTTTCTCTGTTTTTCTGTAGATACTGAAAGCTATATTAAATGCAATGCAGTAAGGATCCAAGCTATAACTCTATTACTTTATTTTGATAAGCCCACAGTGTTTATTATGCTCATAAAATTATCTAAAAGTTCTCTAATTATCATTTTCTAGTACTTGATCCATTATTTCAGTGTAGTTTTCAGCTGGACCTAGGAAGTAATAACTGCCACGATCATCATCCTTTTCCTTTTCCTTTTCCTTTTCCTTTTCCTTTTCCTTTTCCTTTTCCTTTTCCCTTTCCTTTTCCTTTTCCTTTCCCTTCCCCTTCCCCTTTTTTATTTCCTTTTTTTTTTCTTTTTCTTTCTTTTTTTTTTTCCTTTTCTTTTTTTTTCAAAATCAATATTATAGTAATTTTCCTCCCTTTCTGGTACCTTCCCAGATTTTCAATTACCTTTCAAAGTATTTTTCTTGGATAAAATTCAACCAATTACTGCTGATCTTGACAAGTAATGACACACACCCTGCAAACTAGTGGTTCTTTTTGTGCTCTGAAAGTAGTCCTTCATGGACCAAATAAGTTTATTTGTTCTTTTAATACTTCTTTCTCCAGCAAATAGTAAACTTACATACCATGCCTTTTCATACACCAGAAACCTCTTCTTCAGCTATTACTTTCTATCAGATTGTTCTCATTATTATTGATTATACTACTATATATTTTTAATCCCACAATTTTTTTCCCTAAAAATCTTTACACAGTAAAGATCTTGAGCACTTCCTTTACTTAAATCATATAACTGCTAGTGATACTATCTCATAGTCTTTACATTTTACACATATGTGCATGCTTTCTAAAGCTCAGCTTGGTATCTTGGCTATGTTGTAGTCAGTTAATCCAGTATATACCATTGTAAAAATCACATAACATCTCTTTTTCTTGTTTTCATCGTGATCTGTCCCATCCTTAGTGATAGGGTTAGGCTGAGCTCATGGGTGGGGGGAAAGATCAGGCCCAGAACAGTCAACATCAGACACAGCCTCAGCAAGGAAAAGCAAAACATTTTTGGGTCTACCAGCCAAGTGAAAAATCAATTAGTTACACAGGACTGTCTATTTGTTACGATTAGCTATCAAGAAGTGTGTGCATTCTGGTAGGTTTTTTTGCCCCATACTAGGGCATACCATGGACTACAATACCACTGGATTTTTTGAACACAACTCTCTATTCAAGACAGCATTTTTAGCACAACTTTTCAAGATCTAGACAATATATATATATATATATCTTAGGAAAAAAAAAGTTATTTGAAGATAATCCTATGAAATCCAGGATTCAAACTTCTTTTTACATGAAACCTCAAAGTGAAACTCCATTTGACCCCCTTATTTAGTGGAAGTCTGTTTGGTCACTATCAAACTCAACTGCTTACATCTAAATTGGATTGGATTTTTTTTTTCCCCAACAAGAAGCTAATTAAAGGATAAAGAATATCACACTGTCCCCAGGCAGAGCATGGCTAAGCATTATATATGATTTTTTCCTGTGTCTTTGTTTCTCATATCTAAAAATTCCTTCTCAAACCTCATTTTTTCTAGGATACTTTCTAAGTTACGGCCTGTTCAGCATTTTTGTGTCAATACATTCAAGTAACCACTAAACAAGAAATTAGTCTCAGTTGCACGCATGAGTTTCCTAGGTGAAGAAGTAATAACACGTGGCCAAAACCATCAGTTGTTATGAAGCAGTCCAGCTCCATTAAATCCAACATAAAAGTTTCTGCTTATAACAGGGAGCCTGATACAGAATTTGTTCTGTTGAAAGGCAGTCAAGAAAGGAAACCTGAGAAAAAAAAATGCGTATTCAAATGTAGCCTGAAGAAGGCAGCTTACAGGTAAAGGATCGGATAAAAAACCACCATCTCACTGCTGTCACCTGAGCTGTTCACTATGGAAAAATAACAACTGATGCACAGGAAAGTTACCAAGGAAGACAGGGAAGCATAACTTCGTACGAACACTGTCTTCGACTAGTTAATATTCATCAGCAAAAGTCAAGGCCTTAAACAGAAAGCATATTTCAGGAAATTGTATGGAATATCAAGAATCAGAATAGCCCAGAAGTGTTCAACTTGGAATTCAAGGCTTGAGTTTTCCAACACCTGAAATTTTGCATGTAACTGGATGTTCAGGTGTCAGATTGTTTTCTAATTACTCTAAATTTTCTGTGTATTTTAATCTGTGCACATAACACTGAGAAGGTGTATGTCTGAATAGCATAATTATTAATTACCAGGAATCCAGGAATTGATTTATCTAATACCAATGGACTGAACTTTGTGATGGATAAAGACTGTCAAGTAGTGACTGGCAAGAGTAAAACAGCTTCCCTGAATGGGGGCAGGAAGGATTTTACTGAAGAAAATCACAGTGAAACCCATCCTAATAAATAACTGAGCTGAGTTTACTTAAGCACTTATAATGCCAGTGTCTGTGATAAGCAATGGAAATATTAATATAAAATGTTTCACCATAAACAAATACAGTAGAGTACAGAATGATATATTGCAGCACAGCCATCCCTAGTATGGCATGCTTTTAAAGTGTTGTTTATAATCATTATTATTTTGCTAACAATAGGGGGAAAAAAAGAACAGAACAGCAAAAATTGTTATCTGCTAAAGAGGAACTGCAACAGCAGTTTCCTGATAAGAACTTGCATAAGGATTTAGCCACAGTGAGGGAACAACTGTGCTCAGATACAAATGCAGTAACTAAGAACGTGGTTGTAGCTTGTTCATTTCTAATTCTAGCTGTATGTTACAGTCAGATGGTGAAAGCAGTAATTTCATGAAATAACTGAAATTTTCAGACATTTTGTGAAATGACCAGCATTATGGCTATTCTATTATACTCTTTGACTGTTTCACTCCATCATTAAGTTAAATGACTGGTGTTATTGTGAGAGTCACATTGGTGTGATTTTTATCACTTCCATTTAGTCATCTGAACTTAGGCATATGGGTCAGTTTAGGCTTTCATAGTGACTGAAGGAAACATGACATGTCCAAATGACAATCCAGCTGATCTACCTTAACTAGCTGGTTTTGGATGAGATCAAGCATCCTTTGCTTATACTAATCTCTCTTTCCCTTAATTATAAGAGGAGTCAAAGGTGATAGGTTTGGATAAAGATGTTTACCCATTGATTAATCCTTGGGACTCTTATAACTGTGTTGCTTAGCACTTTGGATGTTCGAAACTACTGTGAAAAGTTTTTTTATTATGACACACTCTTGGAGACACTCATCTTCTACAGCCTGGGCTCTTTGCCACAGGATGTCTAAATGCATTGGAGCCATTTATTGCCTCCTTTTAGCTTACATTTACCTTTCTCAGTGTGTCATGTGGCCTACAGGGTAGAATTAATATTATATTCATTTTTTTGTTTTGATCAGAACTAATAACTTGACACATCTTTCTTTACCCAGTCCGGGACATTTATTAAACCTCTCCAAAGTCAAGGCTTTCCTAAAATCCCTAGACTTAAAAATTTGCCCCTGTTGTGACCGTCAAATTCTAGTGACAGATGAGCATGTTAAATGCCTTTACTGCCTTGAAGAAATTCTGTCTCACATTCCTAGTAAATGCAGCATTTGTTGGTCCTTCTCCTTCCAGGCTAGAAAAGACTAAGAGCCTGTCTTTATAAGTGCCTCCCTGGGAAGTAAAAAGTTCTGTCTTCAGACAGCCATGACAAAGTAGCATCATTGACAGGGAAGACAGCATTAGTTGAAGTATGAATGTGGTGAATGTCCATGAAGCTATATGACAGGTCCACTCATTCTTAACGAGAATCAGAGAGGTGCCAAGGGATTCTACACATCAGATTAGGAAATTCCAATATGGTTCTGATAGAACTGAGAAACTGGAAACTATATCTCAAAAGAAGTTTTCTGTCTGTGAGTACATACAATAGCAGGAGAGGTGCAGTTGTGGATTTTTCTAGGTTTTAGGAGGAAGGCAAAGAGCGCACGTGCAACACAAAGGTAAGGCAGTATCTCCAGGAGACTTACCATATCCTCTGAAACTGTAAAAATAGTTGTCTTCATCCCAGGGAAAAGCACTGTTTTAATAGGTAGGGTTGAAGTTCTGTATGGGGTTGAAGATAATCTGACAGTCTTTCAGTCTTTCTAGGCTGGAATATATGGATAGGGTAAGTATTAGTTCCTACTTCATCTGTATATAAAACCCACAATGCGTCAGAAGGCACTGACCTTCATGTCTGTTCATGTAACTGGGTGCTTTGAATTTCTTAGGAACAGGTTTTTCAGTATGTACTCCTGTCTATTCTTTTGGCTCTGAGATATTACACAGAAGAACAGTTCAGAAGATAAGCAGGACTCGGTTGCTGAGATCTATTGCCTTTCCTGTACAAAGCCTTACCACAAAGTCGAACTCCAGAGGGGAGTGGGGAAGAGCTGTAATGACATTATAAGAACCCAAATGAGACTATTAGAACATTTCACAAATTCTTAATGGAAATTCTGGACATGAGACCTAGGGAATACTTGTCACCAAGTGGAATGCTTCTTGTTCATATTACTTCACACCATGTTTTGCAAGCTGCAGGTGGTTATCATGAATAAGCACAGATATCTCAGAACATTTTTGAACCTCTGGAGTAAGTATCCATGTCAGAAAATACTATACAAACAGTAGAGCTTAGCAACTGAATAGTTTCACTGATCACACTGCCCACTAAAAGATGCAAAATCAATTCAAAGTCACCTGACAGAAGTCACATAATTCTGAGGCAAAACATAACCTCTTTGTGTTCTTTCCTGGTACTGGTCCCATAAATCCTCAGAGATTCCCCCTTTCCATAGTCAAAGAAATGTTAAAATTAATTTCCTTCTGATTTGGGTCTTTTTTTTTACAGTCTGCCTTGAGAGAAAAATGATAAGCTGAAACATCCTTTACAGGCTTCATGTCTATGAAGCAGTAGAGAGACTTGCCCTGAGCTCCTGCAAAACTAGACATTACAGAGATGCTGAATTACTGGAACGGAAATACGGATGTGATTCCAGACAAGAAACACAAATTCTCTTCCTGAGTTTGCTCTTCAGGAAGTGAGAAACGTTAGTTATTTGGGCTTGGTTTTGTTGTTGGGTTTGTTTTCAAATACCATTCAGAGACAATTTCTAAAAATATTTATCTTCTAAATATTTTTTTCCACATGAGTTTTCTAGGACTTTTAAAAGGTTCAACTAGGTTATATAAAAATTAGCTCATTTAAGCATTAAACTGTAAATTGCATAGGTTGATTTTTTATTTATTTATTTAATGTAATATTTAAGATCTTCTCAGGAGACATTTGTTTACTGGTTAGTTTAGGCTTTTTAAATGAAAAGTTGTGTCTTTTTTTTTTTTTCATTTTATTTATTTGACTATTGTTTTAATTCCTCTTCTGAAACAGACAAATTTAACCATATTTGGTTTATGATTCTTTTTACGGTTTTCAGTAGGGCGTCTACAATTAGGCCTTTGAGTTTATCACCAGATAACCTGATTTCTGAACTCCAGATTCCCACATTCAAGACTACAGCATTGGTGTAGGGAGTAACCTCTGGTTACTCCATAACCACTGGTGTGAGGGAGTCCTAGAGGGTCATCAAGAACCAAAGCTGGACCAATTTAAAAGTTAAATCATTTGTTTTAGGCCCTTGTTCAGCCAATTTTTGAGTATCATCAAGAATAGAGGTTTCACTTCCAGTTTGGGACCCTACTTTAATGTTTGTCCACCCCCACTGTGAGATTATATTTCTTTTCCTAATTTCTAACCAGAATTTCAGTTTCTAGGTCCATTGCCTCTTGTCATTTCTATGTCTATCTTCAACAGTCTGGCTACATTGTCTCTTTAATTACCTAATATGTCTGCTTTTCTTAAGACTAAATAAACCCAGCTCTCTCAGTTTCTCCTTGGATATCTTATACTCTGCACCTGTACATCTTGATAGCTCTCTGCTAGACAAGCCCGAGTTTTTTAATATCTTTCTCATACAGGGGAGATGCAATACTCCAGATTCAGTTTCACTAGTGTTGAATGAAGTATAATAATCTCATCCCTCAACTTGCTGCCAATGCACTTGCTAGAGTAGCGAGTATACGGTTAGCTATCATCCCCGTCAAGTGTGATGATAGCTGGTTCATGTTCAACTTCGTGTCTTCCGGGGACCCTCAAGTCCTTTTCTACAAAGCTGTTTCCTAGGCAGTCGCTGTCCAGCTGGTGGGACAGTGCAGGAGTGCCTCCACTTTCATTGTTAACAGCCATGAAGATCAGAACACACAGGTCCTGGCAGGAGGAAGGAGCAGGCTCAGAGTGAAGGGGGAGGATGGCTCTGCTTTCAAAATGCCAGATGCAAATGGGTGGTTAGTAGTTCGAGAGAGGTTCTCCTCCCCCTCTATTCTGCCCTAGTGAGGCCACATCTGGAGTATTGTGTCCAGTTCTGGGCCCCACAGTTCAAGAAGGACATGGAACTGCTTGAGAGAGTCCAGCGCAGAGCCACTAAGATGATGAAGGGAGTGGAACATCTCCCTTATGAGGAAAAGCTGAGGGAGCTGGGTCTCTTTAGCTTGGAGAAAAGGAGACTGAGGGGTGACCTCATCCATGTTTACAAATATGTAAAGGGTGAGGGTCAGGACGATGGAGCCAAGCTTTTTTCAGTGATGACCAATGATAGGACAAGGGACAATGGATGCAATCTGGAGCACAGGAGGTTCCATGTGAATCTCAAGAAGAACTTCTTTCCTGTGAGAGTGCCAGAGCACTGGACCAGGCTGCCCAGAGAGGTTGTGGAGTCTCCTTGGCTGGAGACATTCAAACCCCGCCTGGATGCGTTCCTGTGTGATGGACTCTAGGTGACCCTGCTCTGGCAGGGGGGTTGGACTAGATGATCCTTCGAGGTCCCTTCCAACCCTAGAATTCTGTGATTCTGTGTGATTCTGTGACCTACACAGAACCACTCTAGTCTTGACAGCATTCAGCCGAAGTCCAGAAAAACCTTGTCAGTAGAAATGTCTACACCTCTTTCAGACTAATGAGCTGAAAAGAGCCTAATGTTGCCCAATGATCATCCACCAGAACAAAGGGCCAAGACAAGGCAGTGAAATCCTTCATGGTACAGCTGTCCAGAGTTCAAATTAATTGAGGATGACAGTTTTCTTCACCAGAATTTAAAGACTTAATATTGAGCTTCAGTCACAATAAGAGAGACAGAGATTCAGTGAACTGGGATCCGAGTATGATTTGCCTCAAAATAATCTGAAAGTGTGACAAAACAGTTGTACATTTCCAGATGGTAATGAAATGCAATTATATATTTGAACAGAACAGATGTATTATATAGGAATTGTTTCAAAACTATTAGAAATTATTCGAAGAAATAAGACTATCTTTAGTCCCAGCTTGTTTCACCCAAGTGTTCAATAGAAACAGTTCTAAAAACCTTAACCATCCTTGGATATCTTCAACTGATGGAAAAAAATAAACCTTCACTAGGAGGTAGTTAAATCATGTTGGAAAATAATTTCAAAGTCAGGATGTATCTATTTTATGAATGTTGGTATAATCTTGCTAACTTACAAGTAACCCAGTAAATTGATGATCTTCAATACGATCCAAAGCAAAGATGAATCACTTAAATGTTTAAAACATGAGATAAGGATCTTCTAGTATTCTTACCAAAGCTTAAAGCCTAAACGGGTGTTTAAATTAGGAGACTAGGTTGTCTAAGTAACATCTAAAGTCAACAGAGAAAGATCTGACCCTCTCCAGAGGGTGAGATAACCTTGTATCATGTGAATTACTGAATGTTGGTCTCAGTCTGTCCAGTGAGAAAGCAGGAGTGAGTGACAGAGTCTCTCACTGAGACATGTCATTTACATGTAGTAATGTCAGATGAAGTAAAATTTTAGCTTCTGTAGTGGGCAGAAAGGGGATATATTGAGTATCTGTCATGACTACATCTGGTCAGAAATATGTTGACAAATTCTATAAAATGAGAGCACAGGGTTCCATTGAAGTTGAAAATCTTTAGGAAACAACACTGATTTAATTTACTGTTCAATTTAAAGTCATATGGGTAGGATTCTTAAGGCATTGTAAAATTTCTTTTCAATATATTTGGAACAAAAACTTGACATTTGTGTTGCAATATAAGTGTCAGCATCTGTGCTCACTTTCAGTTGAAACTTTCATTGTTGTGATGTTTGATTACTCATACTAATTATTGCTCTTCTGGTCATACTCCATTTGAAAGAACATGCACAGCAAATAAATGTATTATTAACTGTTACAATATTTACTTTGTTTATTTCTATGTGTAGGGAATATATATAGATCATTATTCGTATGGTAGTTAGATGGTTCCTGAATCCTGAAATTTGCTTTTTTTGATATCAGGTTACACCAGTTTACCCGTTTTATGTATTAGAGATGGAAGGAAATATTGATTAAAAATCTTACCCAAGCTTAGGGAGAGAAAAATTGGAGCAGGGACACAAAGTCTTCTAGCTATAATTGTTTCTAGAGCAATATGTTTCATTGGATTAATGAGATTAAACAGAAATAGGAGTGATAGAAAAAGAAAAGTCCCAATGGTAGAAATTTGTCTTACTCCTGCAGCCATGTCACCAAAACAGATTGTTTTCCAGATCACCAGAGTCAGTCTAGGTAATATTTGTCTGAAATCCAGAAATATATTTCCAGACACTGGAATAGGTGTGCCCAGAGAGGTTTTGGCTGCCCCCTCCCTGGCAGTGTTCAAGGTGAGGTCAGACGGGGCTTGGAGCAACCTGGTGTAGTGGGAGGTACCCCTGTCCATGGCAGAGGGTTTGGAACTAGATGATCTTTAAGGTCCCTTCTAACCCAAACCATTCCATGATTCTATGATTCTATGAAAGTTCAAATACAGCAATAAATACAGAATAAGACAATTCTTAGGGAGGTCCACAGGAGCTTTCCAGGAAATTTCTTTGGGTTGGGGAGTTGGTGGTTTTGCTTTCTCTTCAATTAAGTTGAAATTGTTGAATCTGAGGACGATCAAAGAGGCTTGCCAATGTTGAAGATGAGAAGCAAAGATTGCATAAACTGTAGCAAAAATTTTCAGAAAAACTTCTCATAGTTTCATAATAGTCTGGGATCCATATTACCATAATTAAAGCACAGATGATTGATGGGATAATCGTGTTATTATATGTTAAACATTACACTAAAGTAAGCAGTATAAGCTCCCTCTGTAGCTTTCACCAAAAGGAGTTAATACTCAGAAAGTAAGAAAGAGTATGTAATTCAATCCATAACATTTAGGCTGCTTCTTGGTCCTTTGAAAGTGGTTATCTCTCTCTTTCCCTCTCACTCTCCTCAAACAAAGACTGGGTTTAACTTTTAAAGATTAAGTCAGGACAAATGGACCCTGGTCTACAACCTAGTTCTGGACCCCAAGACTATAAAGATGTCACCAACAGTGAAAGAAATGAAGAGTTGGTGCTGGGCAAAATCAGATTTAGGGGTAACAAAGAAAGCAAAGAACAAATACCTAATATATGTAGAACACACTATGTATGGGATGTAACGTGAAGCTGCAAACAACAGCATTACATCTTTGTCTCTAAATTAGAGAGGCATGGACTTGAAGGATGGTCCACTCAGTGGATAAGGAATTTACTGGATGGTCACACTCAAAAAGTTGCAGTCAATCACTCAGTGTCCAAGTGGAGTTCAGTGAAGAGTGACATTCCTCTGGGACTGGTATTGGGACTGGTGCTCTTTAACATTTTTGTTGGTGACATGGATGGTGGGATCAAATACACCCTCAGCAAGTTTGCTGATGACTCCAAGCTGTGTGATGCAGTTGACAAGCTGGAGGGAAAGGGTGGCATCCAGAAGGACCTTGACAGGCTTGAGAGGTGGGCCCATGTAAACTATATGAAGTTTAACAAGGCCTTGTGTAAGGTCCTGCACAAGGATCAGGATGATCCCATGCACAAATACAGGTTGGGTGAAGAATGAATTGAGAACAGCCCTGAGGGGAAGGATTTGGGGGTGTTGGTTGATGAGAAGCTCAACATGAACCGGCAGTGTTCATTT
>VZRW01004515.1:401389-430281 GCA_013398125.1 Aegotheles bennettii | reverse complement strand
AGGGGACTGGAGCATCTCTCTTAGGAGGAAAGACTGGGTGACCTGGATCTGTTTAGCCTGGTGAAGACTGAGAGGGGATCTTGACAATGTTAATAAATATCTACAGGACAGGTGTCAAGAAGATGGGATCAGACTCTTTTCAGTGGTGCCCAGTGACAGGACAAGGGGCAATGGACAAACTGGAACACAGGAAATTCCATCTAAACATGAGGAAACACTTCTTTACCTTGAGGGTGACAGAGCACTGGAACAGGCTGCCCAGAGAGGTTGTGGAGTCTCCTTCTCTGGAGACATTCAAAACCCACCTGGATGCGATCCTGTGCCACCTGCTCTGGGTGAACCTGCTTTAGCAGGGGGGTTGGACCAGATGATCTCCAGAGGTCCCTTCTAACCCCTGCCTTTCTGTGATTCTGTGATTAGTACCTGAGGTGCAGGCGTTCTTGACTTGCACATATTTATTATATGCAAACAAAATAAAGTACAGATAAGTAATTCTATATGCATGAGGTCCAACAGGCTGCCCAGAGAGGTTGTGGAGTCTCCTTCCCTGGAGACATTCAAAACCCGCCTGGATGCGTTCCTGTGTTATGTACTCTAGGTGACCCTGCTCTGGCAGGGGGGTTGGACTAGATGATCCTTCGAGGTCCCTTCCAACCCTAGAATTCTGTGATTCTGTGATCAAGAAAAAAGGGCCACACTTTTTCTGGAACAGATCTAATTTAAAGGATAGAGAAAGCAATTTTAGGGTGTGGGAGAAGGAGACAGCAAGCCATTTACAGTGAGTAGCATATAGATGAAATGAAAAAGTAGTTGTGGACTACTGTTTATGAAAATGAAAATGTGCTGGGACATTCACAGGGAGCAGAACTAAAGCTGGTGAGGAAGGATGTGCATGTGCACATGCACGTGTCTGTGTGTTGCTTCTTTAGCTCCATTACAAAATTGAAATGCTAATAGTGCAGCAAAAGTGCTCTGTAAAGCATTCTTGCTGTATTTGTAGTCAAGTCAGATAGTATATGTAGAATATGATGAAATATTTTCCATGCTAGCAGTGCTGCAGAAGGTTATTAAGTACCAAATGTTGAAGACAGGTGTTTTGTAAGCAGCAGGTCTGGCTCTGTCACTTGAAAGCTTTAATATTGGGTGGTAAAGGACTTTCTGGGCTGATGATGAGTTTTTTGGTCTCTTTTTCTTCAGTAGAACAATGAGAAATAATGTACAAATAACTTGAGAAAAGATAAATGTGATGGTCGAGGAGGCTACAGCCTCTCATTCTGGCATCCTTCAAAAGCAAAACAGTGGAATAGGTGGTGGAAGAATCAGCTGAGTACAGAATTAAGGGAGGGGAAAATATTTCATGCCAGTCATCATCGGGTCACGGAAAACCTTTATTGAGAAATTTACTTTTTTTAAAAGCTATTTTTCCAAGAAAAACTTTTGTACAACAGAACATTTTATGTGAGTGTGCCATCTCAAAACCATAACCTTTCTCAAAGGCAATGTCTCATACAAGTCTAAGTAAGTAGAGGGCACATCATCCACACAGTGCACATCTAATGTGCAAAAGTATTGGCAATCAGTGGATTGTCAAATGTTAAGGAATTATTGCAAAATGAGTGTGTTTCTAGGGACTGTTCTTGGCCTCATGACCCCTTCCACTGGTGACCTGGGAGCAAATCAGTCAGCACAGATCAGGTCTGGGAGCCAGAGGACAGGTCACTGAGCTAACAGGAAGCCAAAGCTGGCAGGATATTAATGTTTGAGGACAGTTATACATAGTGAGTCCAGGATCTAGCTGATTTTTCCTGGATGTCATCCTGTCTCCTACAAACTGATGACCCTGAAAAGGACTCATTGGGGAATAAGATGGATAATAAAGTCAATGTGAATAATAATGGTCAGTGCAGAAAAATGGTCAAAAATTAATACAATTGTTGGATGTTTTAACTGAAGTATATCATAAACAGTATTTGGCTTTGATGACAACTCTTCTGAAGCAGTGTGTCCAGCCATTCTACCCGTAACTCCAGAGGGTGTTGAAGTGCTGGGGAAGGGTGTTGAGGGTCATAAGAGCAGCAAAGGAAGTGGAAATACCACAAATGAAAGCCATAAGCAGTACCATTTTTTTAAGTTATTCAAACTGTAGGGAATCATTTATTGGTATGGAAAAGTGAAATCTGACACGAAAGGACATTTTAGGATGCCTAACCCAGGCATGGGAATGTGGTATCTAGAAAGAACAAAAAATCAAATAAGATATACATTTGTAAAGATGAAAGCAAATGACCTCTAATGCAACTTAATAAGAGTGGTGATAGAATTTCTACAGTGAGAATTTTGCAATAAAGTTTGATATGTATTGATCTTTGAAAAATGCACAGCATGCTTTAGACAGAAGTTAATTGGAGAAGCTCACCTACACTATTCTTCATGTAAACACAGCCCCACAGGTAGCAGGGAGAGATTGTCTTCAGCCAAGGTCCAGGAAAGTTAGGAAGGACTGTTGTGGTTTTATTTTTCCTATTTACATTTAAAGAATGTAAATGCAGCTGTTTAACTGGTGGTGTTTGATTTGCTGTTGCTACAGCACAGAAAGCTGCTATGAGAAAGAGAATCACTTTGATCCCTCTCCACCCGACAGACTGGTGTAGCCAGCCGTACACCACCATAACACTGTGATACATCAAATGGTTCTTGACTCGCTTTGCAGATTTCTGTGGTTCTCTTCCTTCTTTTCAAATAACTATCTCTCCTATATCACTTCATTAAAATAAAAAATAGAAGTGAGTAATAGTAGTGAAACCATCAGAGTATAGTTTATTTCTCTTTTACTTGGTGAAGAGTCCTGATGTCCATGTCAACTGTAAGATTGGTGCAGATGTTTTTAGGATCAGAATAACTGAGATACTAATTTCACTTTTAGGGGGACATAGCATTTCTACCAGTTTCTTGCTAAGATGACTTTTTTCTTTTAGTCTTGTAGAACTAATTAGATTCATTTGGAAAATAAACCGCAGCTTATATGAGATACAAGCACAGTCTAATCCCACTGTCCATAAGAGAAAGGGTAAAAAATACAAGCAGTAACCTTGCATAAGAATATCTGTAATTAAAGACTGTGAAAGAAAATAGCATTCAAATCTCCACTACCTAATTTTCAAGGACGTTACAAGGCACAGGTTTACACATTATCAGTGCCGATTAAGATTAAATGTGACTGGGACACATGTCAATGCTGGTTGTGTGTCCAGTGGAGTGAAAATAAATACAAATCACTGAAATTAGAATAAAGGAAGAGTCAGTCAATGAAGCATTAGTGTTTTTTCAGGGATGCTTTTTTGTCACTTGTCAGTTTTACCAACCTCCAATTGCCTGATATTGGAATAGAGAGCACTATTAGCTTCAGTATATGATAACTTCATATTGTCAATGTACCTGGAGGCAAATGGATTTAGGTAAGCAAAATAAGAGCTTAATGTGAAAGTCATACTTTCTGTTAGCAATACCTTTTTTTTTTTTTTTTAGAGTATGAAGGATCTGGGACAGAAGTTCAGAGAAAACACTCAAAATGCGGAGTTTGCAAATATAGGGCTGAGTGTGATGAAGATGCAGAAAATGTTGGGTAAGTAATCAGTTTTCCTTAACAATATCAGTAAACAAAAGGAGGAAAAATGCTAAAACAAAGTACACGATCATCTGCTTGACTATGTTTGTTCCTAGTAATTGAAGCTTGAGTTCTATTCAATAATAATGTGTTTGCTATGTCTGTAAAGAACAAACAATCTGTATTTGCAAGGTAAAGGGAGAAAACAACAAAGAACTATATTGGACAACCTTTGTCAAATATTTTTCAAACAAAGGACCTTTATTTCTTTTATCCTGGCAAAAGAAAAACCCCAAGCCAAACAAGAATGCAAAATATATACTGATAATTCATCTCTAGATTTTTTTTCTCTATGTTCTGCCTGTTCATAAAGTATTAAAGGCAGTGGTTTCCATCAGTGCAAAGCTTGGACCTAAACATGAGGTTGAAATGGGGTCCTGGACCAGTCACTTCTTCCAGACTCCTGTGCCACTTGACCTCCTGCATGCAACCAGGGGAAAACTGATGAAAACTACTAGTCACATGTCAGAGCTCAAAACAAGAACAAGATCAAGAAACAACAGGATTTTAAAGACAATCCATAATGCACAAGCAGATGCACCAAATTTCCCTTCTCAAGATGCTTGATGGTTAGAATATACCCTTGTCTGTCCAGGCTCTCTGTAGGTGGCTGCCAGAAGGGACAGAGACATCACAGAGGAAAGGGCTCCTTTAGACATCCCTGTGGGGCATTAAGGTTTGTTGAGAGGTAAAAGAAGTCCTGTGTAGTTGATGGGGCTTTTTCTTCCTACAGCCACTGTCCTGGCAGTGGCTGTCAGTATGGAAGAAGCTTAATGAGGGTCTGGGCTGATGGTGGGTACCAGGGTTGCGGCTGCAGAGGCAGCACATGAAGGTGTTCAAGAAACATCAAAATGGTATGTTTTTGTGTACATGGAGGGGACAGCATGTCAGAATTACAGTGCCTAGACATTGCTAATCAGGGGAAGCATTGCTCTCCCTTCTCCTGTCTTCCAGCTGGAGTCCATTTCATGTTGAAATATTTCTTAATTGCACAAGATTTTATTAGGAGATATCAGCATGAAGACATCTCAAGCAGTAAAGCAGCTTAGCATTAATATTCAAGATGTGTATTCAAGACTAAATCATAGCATACAAGGGAAACCAAAGTGCTAAAAGTACTCATGAATACTAGCATGATACTTAACATAAAATGTCATGGCACCGAAGTAAACTTGCTCTTTTGTGGAGAGGCAAAAGAGCTGTAGCTGGTTTTTATAATACTAATAGTTTTCTGCAATATTGCCTTGGTCTGTTTCATTTATGACTGGCAAGATGGGTATAGATTTGTTTGTTATATGCACTGAGATGTGTTCTTGGCTTTGAAATATAAATCCTGAAGCATTCAACTTCAGTAAAAGCTTGCCTGTTCATTCTGTAGTTGTAGAGTTGGCATTCCTGTAGCTATATAGTATCTGTAAGAGAGTTAGGATAAAGCTGAGGAAAGTGGAAGATTTATTCCTTACATCCTAACTCACATAAAATGAAGCCATGCTCCCTCTTCTCAACAACAGGAGGAGAGCAGTCTTTTACTGCTAAGATTTTTCTAATTAGTTCTTATTATAAAAATATGTGGAAATAAAAATTTTTATGTAGAAAATACTCAAGTTAGAAAATATTCCCTGAGGGTTGGTCACAATCTATCAGATCATTTTTTCAATTTTGTCAGTTTTCCAACCTAAATGAATCAGTTTCATTTCTTTTGCCCAACACCTTTCATCATTATTATAGTCTTTAGTGATATTTGCTGTCTGTTTAGACTTAGATTAAATCAGGCTCTATTAGGATAGTTTTCACAAGGTTGATTTTGACAAGTCACATAGATATTCATGGTCTTGCTTAAGCAGGAATTAGGAGTTGGCTTCTTTTTTTTCTTAAAATCACAACAATTATTTACACAGCAGAAACAAGATTGGATTGAAATCTTCTGTTTGTGAAACTCTAGTAGAGCATCTCTTACGAATGCTTTTTACATCTTCTTCTCACTCCTTTTCCTGTTGGGTTTCAACATGGTTTTTAACCTCATAAAATTCTAGCATGAGATGTAAAACTACTGGCAGTACAAGAACCTTTCATCAGACACTGCTAGGTACATATTATTGTTTTATTTAATTTTGCACCATGTTGCAATGACTACCAACCCTAGTTCTAGCAAGTCACATAAGCAGCCTAATTTCATAAATACTCTGTCTTGATGTTCCTTTTTAAGGCTTGAGTTTGGCCACTGCAACTTTTTTGGATAGTGGGGTAATGTCTACTGAATGACAAACTAGAGGTACATGTAGTTCCATTTAAGTAGACCCCTTAGGCCTGGATAGCCCTTGCTTGGACTTTGTCATGTTAAAACACTTAATACCCATGTGATTACAGAAGGCATTTTAAGAAGATTTTGCTTCATGATAGTAACTGAATGAGTTAGCTGAACTTTCTCCTGATGTTCAGTAGATAATCTCAAGCAATATTCTTGAGATGCTGTTTGATACTTACAGTAAATATACAATTGTGTATTTTTCATCCTCTTTTCCAAGTGGTGCAATCCGAGACCTTACAAACATCAGCTCTTTCTGCTCTGAATGCTCTTGGGAAGCAAAATGGTATCTGTACTCCCATTTTATGAATAAAGAAACTAAGTTACAGATAAAATGATTAGCCTGTGGACAGACAGTGAACTGGTGGAAGGGGAAACATCCATCCCACAAAGTATTGAGTGTTTTGAGTTTAAATGAGCTAGCATTAATGAGAAATCTCATGACCTGCCAACAGGCCAGCCACAACAGCCTGGGACACAGATTAGGCAGATTTTCCCCCAGTGATGGAAAGATCCTGATAAAGACAGTTTTATTCCATATGGCTTGTGGTTTGTCTTTTGGACCTGGAAAGATGTGGGAGTCCTATGAAAAAAATGACAGCGCCTGATAGTACCAGTGAAAACTGTAGGATGATTCATGCAACAAAGAAACAGAAGCAAGACCATAAGAGCAACCACTTGTCATTTCCTGATTTTTAGAGTTGGACTTGCTGATGTCTAAGCAAGTCCTTTCTTCTGGGAGGTGCACAGTGATAGTGTGAGGGACAATGGGCACGAGTTGGAGATAGGAAAATCTGATTTGACATAATGGAAAATGTTTCCACTCTGAGGGTGGCTGGGTGCTGGAACAAGGTGTCTGGTGAGGCTGTGGAGTTTCCACCCATGGAGATGTTCTGAACTTGATCAGACACAGCCCTGGGCCAGCTTTGAGCAGGGGGTTGAACTAGGTGACCTGTACACATCCCTTCAAACCTAAATTATTCTGTGTAGTTAACAGATCTTGGCGCTTTTTAAAAGCAAATTTATACAGGTTCAGTTGTACACAGCTGAGATCCACTCCATGTTACAAGTTACTGATTTTAAAGTTTTGTTGCTCTTAAATTATATTTTCCCCTTTGAAAAATTTATGAATTTTAAGTTCTCGTGCTTGGTATTAAAGCGTTATAGCTGTCTCTGATCAACGTTGCTACATATGCTTTTATTACAGAGGGTCACACATAGTCTGAAGAATCCAGGCTTTGCACAGTTTTAGATTTGTGTTTTCATTTTGTTTGATTTCTCAGAAACATTATCTATGAAAACCATAAGTGGTTGCAATGCATAGTAAATTCAATGCAAAAATATAAACAACTTTATAATTTCCCCTGTCTCTGCAAAGAATTTCAATGTTGATTTTAGGCAGACTGATTGAAACAAAGAAATGAAGTGTGAGGAGATGGTTGTCATAGAAGTCAATGCCATACCTAGAAAATTGATGTTCAAGTGTATGAAATCAGTACATTATGTCTTTATGTAAATGAAAAAGGCATCAGGTTGAGGAAACATCACAGAAATATATTTCTCCATATTTTTTTTTCTTTTCAAACAACTTATAAGTATTTTAAAGAGTTGTTTGTTTATGGGCAGGCTGTTCAAGAGCATAGGAAATCATTTGTCGATGCACTAGTCTTATGTTGTATAACCACATACTATGACATATTATCTGTGCAGTGGTTTTCTGTTAGGTCTGTGGTAACAGGATGCAGACAACAGGTTTCACATGGATTGATTGTGATTTTTTTTCCCCTTTGGTGGCCAAACTGAAACATAAGTTGTACATATCATGGGAAAAGCTGCTGCTTGAGACTGATCAGTCAGTACTTCCCTTTTGACTCTGCCCATCAAAATGTGTCTCTGGGCAGAACCTTCCTCTGCTGTGATGAAAAGGCAACATCTTACACACGATGGTGCAAAACGTGCAGCAGGGGAGTGAAAAAGGGACATATGTGGTTGGTAAATTTAAACTTTTGTGTGGGAAACTGGCCAGAAGCCCAAAGATGTAGGCAGTGTGAGGATGGTGTGTGTTTTCTGGTGGAGTTTTGAGTTGGAAATGAAGTCAGGTAGAGAAGTGGAGACGGAGGTGGCAGCACACAGCGTGGGCCTACCTAGATCTGATGGGGTAAATTCTGTGGAACACCAATCCAAACAAATACTATTTGCTGTTGATACACTCTGGAGTAATCAGACTGCATTTTTTTCTTAGCACACACTGGACTTTTCAGTTCTAATTGTTCATGCAATAAACAGATTGTCCCACCAGTACACAGTCAGAATATGATATACCAATAATATTGAAACACTTAAAATAATACAGTAAGAATGCAAGTTTCATTCTTGCAAATTGAAAATTGCAAATTGCAATGAAAAAAGATGTGACTATAAAGTAATTTTCATCAGGGTAGTACTTAAATCAGCTCTTTCTTCAATGAAAGCAGTATATATAAACATTTGTAATACTATTATGGCTATTAAGGACTCCAAGTGAATTCTTTTAAAACTCAGATAAATAATGTTCAGTGTAATTTTTATAAAGCTTCTAAACAATACAATGCCTCAGTTTACTGCATATGATTGGAACTGAAATTATTATTTACAGTCTTTTGAGAGCTGAATAAATTTTTTAAAATTATTTTTTTTTAAATAGGCACTTGCAACACTGGCGAAGAAACTGATAATATAATTGTACTTGTAGTGATTAGGAAGGCAGGCTCTTAAGTATCCATGTTTCTTTGTAAGACTTCAATTTTCAAACAGTCTGGATTTCCATATGTTTTTTTAAGCTTCTTACTATTATCCGGTCATTTTTTCCACAAATTTCTTCTTATACATACCAAAACCCATGCACAGAGTAAGGGGGAACATTTTAATACTCATCTATTAAATATAAAGAATATATATTCTATTTATAGTAAATGTAAATAATATCTATTATTTTAATATTAACATTTAAAATATACTGAACCAATTGAAGAATAGGAGTTTCATTAACATTTTTGTGTCAAATGTGAGATACCTTTCCAACATCAAAAGTAGTATTGCTTAGGAGGAGTTATATCCTCTGCTCTTGCACTGTTTTATGGGGGTGTTTCTTCTTGCATGCCAAAGTACTGCCCCAATAAAACAATGATGTGCCAACATCTAGTAAATGTCGGAAGGAATGTTCCTTTAAAAAACATTTCAAAGTTTGTTGTAACTTCAGGAAAATAATATCCAGAATGAAATTGTGAACTGTGGAATTAGGTTCGAAGTGATCTCTAGGGGTCCATACTCCCTGTACCACAACTAGGGATAGTTCATTCATGTGGCTCAAGGGCTTCTTTAGGAGAGCTCTGACCATCTCCATGAAGGGTGATTTGACACCTGGGCATCTGTTCAAGAGCTGATCTGCTCTCACTTTGAGGAATAATCCCCTTGTGTTCAATCAGAATTTCTCTCTCCTTGACTTGCAACTGTTGTCTTTTGTCCCTCTGCTGTGCATCTCTAAGAAGAGCTTCCCTCCTTCTTCTCAATAACCCCTCTTAGGTAGTTTGTGACAGCAATCAGTCACCTCCTTAGCCTCCTATTCTCCAGACTGAACAATCCCAGTGTCTGCAGCCATTCCTTACGCAACACACGTTCTGGCCCTCTACCCATCGCAGCAGCTCCCACTGGACCCTCTCCAGTTTCTCAAAATACTTGCTGTTACTGGGCATCTCAAGTGCTGAGTGGAGGACAACAGTCATTTTCCTTGCTCTGCTAGCGACCATCCTGTGATGCAGCCCTCATTTTGCTGCTCCCTTGAACCCTAGGTCCTTCTCTGCAGGGCTGCTTCCCCACCATTCCACACCCAGTCTGTCCTGTGGCTTTCCCTTCATCTTCAGACTTCAGGAGGTTCCTCTGTCTTGTCAAGGCCCCACTTGAGCGGTCATCTTGGCCTCCATCTTATCCTCAGTAACAAACTTCCTTTCCTTCAGTCCCTAAATGTCTGGAATAAATTTCATTAATTGTAGTTTTAAATATCTTTTTTCTTCTTTTTTTTTTTTTTTTTAAGGAAATCATTAACTTAAAAATAGCCTCACTGTAGAAGTTCAAATGTGCCATGTTCTCAGTTTTACCTATATTTTGCTTTTTAACAGGTAAAATATGGAAATGAGATTCTGAGCACATTCAGTCTTTTTTTTAATAAGTGAACTATGCTGTCAAAGACCTGTTTTGATTCATAATGTAGATTTTCAAGAAAGATTGACAACTAATCCCCAAGTAGACCTTTCAAGAATAACATTTTACAAGATTTACTTTTTGGAAAAAAATGTGTCTCAGCAACATATAGATTCAATTTGCCTATAATTTACATAATGTTGATTTTCACAATGGCCAAACCAGTAATTCAGAAGTGTAAGTATTAACACTTATAATTAACAATATGGACATTTAAAGTTCCAGTGTCTGCCTTGTCTATCTAATTTGTCTTCCAGGCAAAGATTTGGTCTGTTTGAAGTATGGCATGATGGTTTATACTTGCCTCATTTGGCCACTTTTTCACTCATTTACCATAGCCAACCTTTTTTTTTTTCACCTTTTCAGGTATGATACCGTATGTAGGTATTCATAAGAAAGGGTATCTTAATCCTGTGTAAATGCGATTCACAGCTTTCTGGGCCAGCAGAAAAAAAAATCCTACATATCTATGTGTACATCAAAACACACAAACATGAACAATAGAGGAAACCTACCTAAACAATGGGATTTATGATTGTGTTGTAGAATTACTGAATTATGTAAAATTGGGCTACAGGAAATCCTGATATGAAAGAAACAACGTAATTGCCTTTTCATTATACTGACTATTGAGAAATTGGATAGATCCCAGATGGATAATAGTTCAGGCTTTTTTTCAATGTATATTTTTAACAATCTTTGCTGTAGTGTGTGCAAAGTCTTTGAAGGTTTCTGTTATTCAAGGGAGTAGGGAGGTTTGGGTCACGCTTGTGAAAGCAAGCATCAGTTCACCACATGTGCTGCTAGAAGCTCACTGCAGGTAAGGACTAAATTTCTGCAGTGGTCAGAGAGAGCCATGCCATGAAATTAAAAAGGGAAGTGCAGGGATGGCTGGAAAGTAGCTGAAGGTTATGGTATTTAAAGGGTGTTCTGCACTGCTGGGCAGATGTAAAAGCTGAGAGGGAGTTCAAGCAGGACACAGAGAAGCTTGCAGAATTGAAATCTACTTCTCTTGCCCTTATCTCCCCAGTGCTACAGAGGGATTTTTAAAAAGACACCGAAAAACCTAATGAAGATTTGACTCTAGTCGAGCAGGTAGAGAAATCACTTTGAAATCCAGATTTTCTTAGTTCAAGTTTCATCTGGGAAGAATAGCACACAAGGGAAAAAACATCAAATGAAAGATAATCCTTCATTTGACATGGTTATCTTCTTAACTGCGATTGCAACACCCCTGCTATTTCAATTCACTGACATTTATTCCATGAAGCGTACACTTACCCATCTGTGTGCATTTCACACACTTTGTTTTATTCTAGTATTTCCATTTCATGTTTGTGAGCAGATGTACTGATAAATAGCTGAGTACCTGAGAAAGCTTACTGTTGCTGTCGGCTACTGGGAAGGGGTAGCAAGCAGCAGTCTCTGTGAGGCCAGGCCAGAAAAACACATTCATGACCAAATCCCAGATGGGTGCAAATGCAGCAGCCTGATCTGTTGGTTGGAAACGCCAGCCTCCCTCAGTAGCCAGTCCCACTCCACAAGTCTGTAATGCTTTTCTTTTCCTTTTTTACTCTCTTTTCTTTGAATCTACCATGAGTTTTAAGCACGCAGAACTTTCAACAAACCACGTACACCTCGAAGGCTGAAAACAAAAAGGAGTCTTGAAATGTGTTCTGTTCTCTGGGGATCTAATTAATTTACTGATAGTAGCAAGTGCTCTTACAGCCTGAGCTCGTTTCAAACATGTCACCATTTTACTAAACACGTTTTCTTTGTTACACCTAGTAACCCCTTATAAATGAGCTGTACATTCTCATTTCCTGTTTATTAAAAACATGTGTTGTCACAGAAAACCTGAACTTTGGTTTGATTCTGGAAAGCAAGTTGATGCCTTTTTTCCCAGCATGTTAACTCTCTGATGATGTGTGACAAAATTAAGGATTTTTCTGTATGCCCTAGTACCTTAGGGAAACACCTGAATACATCCTGCAGACTTTCCAGGGCTGAGAGAAAAGATCTGTTGAGGACACTGAGCAGCAACCCTCTCCAGCAAGACATCAACTTGGAGAAGTAGCTACCTGTTTCAAGCCTTTGGTTAAAACCAATAGGAAGGTTATAATGAAAAAAACTCTTGTGCTCTGACTCCTTTTACCACAATGTGACTTTTACAACAAATTGTTACAGCAAAATCTTGAAGCAGTCATTCACTTCTCTCTGGTATGAAGCATCAAGCACTTTCAAGAGGTCCTTAGTACACGTTTCTGTCAAGTGTGTTTTCCTTAAGTGGCCACCTCTTTTCTTCTGAAGGCTGTGCTGAGCAGCCATGCATCAGGCTGAAGGCATCAGTTAGTAGTTTTTCTTTATTTTTCCTGGGGCACCAAGCAGGATCATGTTGTTAAACACATACAAAAACCAACAGCAGAGTGGCAGTGGGGCTATGTAGTCCTCACTTAGCTTCAAGTGATAATGTCAAAACACCCAGTATCAGTACAAGTCTAAGATTTTGCCATAGACTTCCCTTGCAGCTTCACAAAACAATTTATGCTTGCACCACTGCTGGACTTCAGGCAATTGTTCCTGAAAGTTACTCCATATAGCAGGAGAAAATTATTGAGAGCTAGGAGAAAGATACTATGATACCTAAAAGTACTCTGACATTTTTGTTTTGCAAGCTTTCGAAAGAATTACTTTTGTCTTTGTGAAGATTTGTATGATTCTGGGTTTTCTTTCACAAGATCCTTCCTGATTCCCCTGTGGGGTCACAATAAATCTACCTTTCAGAGTGGCATTTGCCCGAGAGATGGAGCTTAAGCTCCTGTGCTCACTTCTCAGGAGACTTCTCATGTGTGAGCCCAGGAGTCAGGCAGGGTGCTCACCTCACCTGTAATTGTCCCATATTCACCTTCCTGGTCTGCTTGCAGCATTGAAGCAACTCAGGCCTAGGTTTGAACCTCACGTTTTCCACACTAGAGGCTTAAATACAAGATGTTGTTCTGTAGTTATGTATGACTGACATCATATGCTATTGTCGCCTTGCATTATGTCAGCCATTCAAACTCAGACCAGCCTTTAGCATTTGTGAAAACATACTGAAGGGTCAAAATTGCAGTGTTTAAGAGGTTATAGACAGCTAATTTCTCACATAAGAAATGAAGTTCCTATATAAATAGGAAATTAAGTATCTATATAAATAAGAATTTGAGTTTCTATGTCTGATAATTTAATTTTCATCGTGCACCTACCTGCACATGCATACAGCACACAGTTTTTATTTCTTCTCATAATTAGGGACAAAAGTGCCTCTTGCTTCTGTTCTTTCCTATAACAAATAGAATGAATATGTTTTATAAAAATCAGTGTTAAAATATTTACAGCCGTGGTGAATCAAAGCTATGACATTGTCTCAACAAATGCAGGATAGTGTTTTAATACACAGAATCACATAAAATCAGTAAGGTTGGAAAGGGCCACAGTGTGTCATCTGGTCCAACCTACCTACCCACTCAGGGTCATCCTAGAGCACATGGCACAGGAATGCATCCAGATGGTTCTTGAATGTCTCCAGTGAAGGAGACTCCACAACTTCTCTGGGCAGCCTGTTCCGTTGTGCAGGAACTTGCACAGCAAAGAAGTTCTTCCTCATGTTCAGGTGGAGCTTCCTGTGCCTCAGTTTCTGCCCATTGCCTCTCGTTCTGTCAATTGGCACCACCAAAGAGCCTGGCTCCATCCTTTTGACACCCACCCTTTAAGTACTTATACACGTTAATAAGGCCCCCTCTTCCTGAGGCTGAACAGGCCCAGCACCCTCAGCCTTTCTTCATAAGAGAGATTTTCCAGACTCTTGACCAACTTTACATCTTTAAAGTGAGTAGAAGTAAGGTAGAAAATTCTGTTCAAAACACCGTTTCTATATGGACTAAAATCCTAAACTAAACCTTGCTGATATAGGCTTCCCTTTGCTTTCTGTTTTATAAAATTGTCTTCTGTTGCATATTATTTCCCTACTCTCCAATGTATAACCTAATATTTTCATGCTGGGGATGTGCTCATCTGGAATTATATTTATTTTTTTTTTAAATTTCAGATGAAATTGTGTATTCATGGGTAAGAAGGTAAGAGGCTAAAATGGGAAGCGTGGCTCTCATGCTCAGGGCCATGCCCTAATTCCCCAGCACATTACAGGCTTCCAGAGAACAAAATTTAGAAATATGATCAAAACCTTTGCATCCCTTTGCCCCTGAAGCTAATGCCTGTCATGGGCTGGTGGCCAGAGGGCGTCCAGCCTCATGCCAGGGCTACAGTTCATCAGTCACTTGTGCCAGAAAGTGTCTGCAGCTGCATGGCTGAGCTTGAGGAGCTGCACATGGCATTGCACTCGTGGATAGCTGTATGTGGATGCTGTGCCAGTGGAAGCTAAGGCAGACATGAAAATAAGTGCTTAAAAGGTGGGATATTAGGAATTTTACAATTAGGGTCTCGTCTCACTCCCCCCGGCTGTCCCTCTTGTGCTCCTCCAACATATCCTCACTCTCTCTTCATGATCTCAGACTTTTCCTGCTCTCCCTTCCTGAGCAGCTCTCCATCTTGTCCTCTGCTCTCTTTATGCTTGTTCTGCAGCATAAGCAGGACTTGTCAGGCAACAAATTACAATATGGGATTTCAATTCTGTGTCCAGTTTCAGTCAGCTGTGAAGAAAAACAGAGCCCACAGTCCATGATGCCTTGCACAGGTTCTTCTGCCTGCAAAACACAGCCCCCACTAAGATTTCTGCCCTCTAGGGCCTCACTTTCAGCTCTTTAACACTGCTGCATCTTCTCCCCTACTTTGCTGTTTGTATGGTCTGCAGGCTTGGTGTAGCCTCGTGAGCTGTGCTTGATAGTCTTGGGCTTTGATGGCTGCCTGGCTTTACGATTTATATTGGATGATAGAGGGGAATTTGTTCCCCTCAAGAAGTTGGGTTTTTCGTCATCCCTGCAATATCAAGCTTTTGTCTACACTCTGTAGCTGTCTGACTTCAAGGTTTAACAGATTTTGTATTTCATAACTGGTCTGATTGGGGATTTTCCAATGCAATCCCAAGCTGCTTTTTTGTTTCAGTCTGTGGTTGTGGTCCTGTCCTCTTGCAGGGACTCAGCTGCCAATTTGGACATATTTGATGTGCAGCATTAGAGCAGCAACTCGCTCTCCCACGGTTTTACCTGCCTTCACAAACACCAAGCAGTTTAAACCAGCTATGTTTCATGAGAATACCAAGAGCAGCACCCCTCACATTTCACTGCTCCTGTCTCCCAGTTCAGTGCTTCCAGCAGGGCTGGCTGTATTTTGGGTCTAGTCTCAATTAGCTATGCATGAGGACAGCTTCCCTGCACCCCATGCGAACACTCTGAAGGATGCAGGTTTCTAACGCATGCTTCTGGCTGCTTCTTTGCTGCCCTACTGCATCTGTGGAGCCCTGCTCCCTTCAGAGCATCACGCCCCAGCCATAGAAAGGTTTGGGTTGGAAGGGACCGTGAAGTTCATTCAGTTCCAATCCTTCTGCCATGGGCAGGGACACCTTCCACCCATCCAACTTGGCCTTGAACACTTCTATGTCCTCACCATTCCCTTTCAGCCCTGTGAATGGCTTCAGGCTTTTATGTTGGAATAATGAAGCAGTATAATCTCTTTTTTTTTAAGTACATCAGTCTGGTTCAGCTGTTCATTATCCTGCAGTATATTGAAACCACCTGCTTTTACATGGCAGACAGCTCTGTCAGAGCATCTACACCAATAACTGAACAGGCAGGTGAAGGCCAGACATACCATTTGGTGTGAGAGTCATAGTCAAAGATATACTCCTGGCATCTGGCAGAAAATCAGGTGAATGTCTGAAATTGAACCTTTGAACTCCTGAGCTGCAATCAGCATGGATTAGACGTAAATTTTGGGTAATGCCTGGGCTAAACAAGTGTCAGGTCCCGAATCATCCAGTTAGTAAAAATCCATGAGGCAGAGTCAGCAGCTGGGAAGCTGGTTGTGTGGTGCACATCTGCAGATAGACTGCTTAGCCTGGAAAACCTAGGGCTTGGTCTCTGGAGAGCAGAGGTGTCTGAAAGGCAGTGCCCTTGGACAGAAGTTGGCCTGGAAGGAGGGTGGCCTTGATCCTGGAAGCAGGAGCAGATCCTGGAGACCAGAGAGCAGGCAGGTGCCCCACCAGCTGGTGGGGTCTGTCTGGCCAGCAAGGGCTTGGCTGGAGATGAGGTGTGCCAGCAGCCCACAAGCCTGTGGGCAGAAAGCGAGTACGTTTGCCAGATGGTCAGGGTCTGCTGTGCCTCACCAGGGGGATTTGTTGTGCTTGCAAGACTCCAGCAGCTCCCAGTATCCCGACTGGCAGCAGGCTGGCATTTCCCACCCTGGCAGTCACCAGCTCTGTCCTGCTCCAATGAGACAAAGCAGCAGCAAGCCCATTGCAGCTGGTCTGGGGGCTTCAGCTGCCCCAGCCCTTGTGGACATGCCACAGGGTGGTTTGTTGGGGGTTTTTTCCCTACTTTTATAGGTAAATTTTAAATAATAAAAAATAAATTTTTGTACATTGAAAGTTAGAGGTAAGTCTGGAAGTGTTTATCAGAAAAACAGGTTCAGGAATTCACAACCACCCCCAAAACAAGAATTTGGCAATGCTAAGAAAGTAAACATTTAACCTTAGTTGTTAAATCTAAACACAGCAAAGCATGAAAATGTAAACACTTTCCAAGTGATTTCAACACTAGCCTGCAATGTCACCATGAGAAATAAAAAAATATTTTCAAAAGTCACCTTATTTGTCACTAGGAATGACAAAACCCAACAGTAATTATGATGATACAGACCTTGGATGGTGGCTACTGACAGATTTAGAGCTGTCTGGGCATAGAAATAGAGATGAAGTTTGTCTGGAGATATACATATGAATATGCTCAAACATGACAAGGATGGGCACACGCAGGCATTGGTGGTTCCTGAGAGCTGAGGCTGAGTGAAGGTGCCTAAACACATAGCCAGTATCATACAAATTAGGACTAGCTCTCCGCTCATTTGTGCCAATGAATGTGCACAACTGCTGAGCCGTGAGCCTTGTATTTGCATATAGTAAATCCTAATAAGCCCTTCATTAGGCTTAAAATCATGTGCAAGCATGTAAGCAAAACAGTACTTCCTTTCCTGGGTCTAAGGTCTACTACAACCATTACCATTTATAGCAAGAAAAATTATCGTACATTTCTCATGTTGGTATTTAGTGGCTTCATGAATATTTTGAAGTAGGTCCCTAAGATGTGTAAAGACTCATTACTAGGGCAGTTTTTCATTGTGAATAGGTGCACTTAAAAACCTCTTTGCATTAGAGATGTTCCTTTTTTATTTTTGTCTAGCAAAAATCTGAAGTTCACGGGCATGAAATATTACTGGCAAAATAAGCAGCAAAATTACCAAAAAACATACTGGCAAAATTAGCAAAAAAATGCTACATAGTAAAAGGTGCTAATGGAACAAGAGGGAGGTATAAATAAGAGGGAACAAGAAAGGTAAGCTGGCCATCTCAGTGTTTCTGCCACATGGAATCAGGTTCTGCTGTGAGATTTGTTACTTACTTGAGGCACACATGCATCTATTTAATCTTTTAATCATTATACTTGGAACAGCTGGAAAGAACATAAAAAACTTGGTAAGCTTTTTTCCCCACCCCGTGTCTTACAAGAGTGAATCAAGATGAAGCTAGCAGTCAGACCATGTGCCCCCTGTATAGAGCTTTCTGACAAGGAGAGGACCCCCTGCCCACTGCTACCTCTTCAGAAGATGCAGAGCAGCTCTTCCTGCTCTCACGCATCAGAAAGAGCTTAGTGGAGAGCTGCACTGGGTGCCCAACATGACCCTGTTCTGCAGCCACACTCCTTACTTTTCCCAGTCCAGAGGCGGAGCAGAGCTTGAAGAACAATGTGAAACACACACAGAAATTTTCATTCAAAAATAGAGGTTAAAAAGTTGGATAGTGATTAAAATAAACAAGGAGGGTGGGGCTTGGAAAGCTGTAAAGTTTTCCTATGCCATTCAGAGATGTAAAATTTCAGGACTTTTTGTTGGGGCAACAAAACTGTCTAACCCAAAACAGGTCTGTCATAGCCCTGTCTAAGTCTTTGGCTGTCCAAAATTTGGGTTAGGAGTCAGCCACATGCTAGGTCTTCATTTTTCCCACTTTTGTTTTTCGATCTCTGGTTGCAAATTATATGTAAAATGCTGTGTCTAAAACAACCAAAGTATCAATTGGGTGCAATCGGAAATAATTCAGATGGCATAATCCTGTTTTAAATACAAAGTAACAAACCCACTAGCTTTTGAAGGTATGAAAGAATGTCTTGCTGAAATGACAGTTACCCAAGCATATTCATTCTGCACATCTTCTGAAATAGAAAAACTCCTTTTACTGCTTAACAGAAATAGGAATCTTTTTTTTTCCCCTCTTGGGGGTTGTGACATCTCAAAAAAAGAATATTCATCTGGTTTTGTTCACGCTTGGGATCAGACACCACAGACTGCTTTATTAATGTATTCAATTTTCCTAGGAATGTGTTATCAATTTTCAGGTGGTAATCAATGAGATTGATATCATAGTAAAGCTACAAGAAACATCAATACATTACTAAAAAGCACACTGAAGCACCTATTCATAATTTTGTACATTCTGCTTGGAAGCCTGAGATGTCAGCAAATTTTTCAGCATTCTCATGCTACATGCTCTTTTATCCTGGTATTAGTGTATGAGCTAGTGTTTACTCAGGACTCAATATGGACTTAATTTTTGTTTGCTGGATGTCAACTTTGTTTTGCTGTATGTTTCCATTAACAGGTGTGTATGTAATATAGATTGCAGTGGATACAGTTTTAATCCTGTATGTGCTTCTGATGGAAGTTCCTATAACAATCCGTGCTTTGTTAGAGAAGCATCATGTCTGAGGCAAGAGCAGATTGACATCAGGCATCTTGGACACTGCTCAGGTAGGCTTAATTTTATTTTTTTTGGTAAATGTGAATTCTGACATAACTGGGCTTTACCAAGCTTTTTACAATTTTTGATCAGAAGTCACTGATCCAGTTATCAGTGAACTCCCTGCCTGTAATTTAGAGTTCCTCACGTGGAGGTATGTTTACATTACATACATATATGCTGTGTTTACATTACTTTCTTTTGGCTGCTGTTACCTTGAAAGACAGCAAAGGCTCTTAGGGGAATCTAAGTGATACTTCAACTGGTCTTACATGAGGGGGTGGTAAGAAGTAGGAGAGCAAAAGGAAACATTCCCTTTTGCTGCTATGAGCTGTACAATGTACTTCCAGGGTGAATCAAATTGGACCCAAATTGCACAAATATTTATTCATTTCCTTTGGAAGTGGTGGAACAGTCCACTGAAACCCTGTCTACTGCCTTGTAGTTAATCATGTGCATTACCCTTCAGTTTAAGGGGTCTTGCAGTTAGAACCTTCTCACAGGATTAACAACTTTCCACCATCTCTTTGAGAGTTACATCTAGATCTGTAACTTGAACAGTCCCAAAACAGAAACAGACTGTCCCCAAAATAACCTAGGCCTGTACTACAGAAAAGTTTTTAGTTCAAAACCTACAGCTTGAGGTGTGCTATGTGTTGGTCTGGACCCTGAGGTTACTGACTTTGTTGTTGACTAGGTGTGCTACCAACCTGGTTGTATAATAGGAATGATGTGAGAATGTGTCCAGTTTTACTGCAGTTAAAACACTTATTTGAATATTATTCTGGCTTCTCAATGACATACAGGTAGTGGTCTGGCAATAAGTCTTTCCTAATACCTACCCCTGCATGTATTTATCATCTAGAAACAGATGACACAAGCGCAGTTGGAAAGAAAGACGATGGCATGCAGTATCGGCCAGAGGTGAAAGGTACCGTGCTGACTTTGTGCTGTTTGGTTATGGTTTCACAAGATGAGAAAATAGAGCATGCAGACCTCTTCTCAGCTGCCTTACAGCCTTCATTTCTGTAACAGACAGACCTGTGAACAGCTTCTTTCTTACAGCACATTGCAAGGCTGGCAAGAAGGAGATATGCATGATTTGTTAGTTTTGCCTGCTGTGTTCCTCTAAGATGCCCAGCTACTCACCATCCTATGCAGCGGTCACAGGATTAGACTCCCCCCAGGTGCTGTGAAAATTACTTTGCTGGAAGACACCAAGCTGTGACATTCCTGATGAAATGACACAAGCCTCCCTCCCACGACCCTGTTAGCTTCTGAAACAAAATGAAAGATTCTGTATTTGTTAAGTTGTTTTAAAATATTTTCAGTAAATTAATAGGCTGAATCACATTGGGTGAAAATGTTTTACCTGTATGAACCTTACCTTACCTTTAATAACCTTAGTATAAATAAGGCAGAGTTTGACTTTCTGCTCAGTTATTTTCCATGGTAGTAGCCTGTGTATGTTAGGTACATTCTCAGAACAAATATGCTGCTGCATGGCATGGCTCTTGCTCAAAGTGTGCTATCCAGTACAAAATGCCTCTGCCTTTCCCAAGTTTTTGACAAAGAGCAGATCTGCATAGTTGTTAACTCTTCCCCCTGTTCTCTTACAAATAATAGAACTGTTAGAAATGGAATGGAATGGAATGGAATGGAATGGAATGGAATGGAATGGAATGGAATGGAATGGAATGGAATAGAATAGAATAGAATAGAATAGAATAGAATAGAATAGAATAGAATAGAATAGAATAGAATAGAATAGAATCGTTTGGGTTGGAAGGGACCTTTTAAAGGTCATCTAGTCCACCCCCTCCTGCAGTGAGCAGGAACACCTTCAACTAGATCAGGTTGCTGTCCAACCCAATCTTGAATGTTTCCAGGAATGAGGCATCTACCACCTCTCTGGGCAACCTGTTCCAGTGTTTCACCACCCTCATTGTAAAAAAATTCTTCCTTATATCTAGTCTAAATCTGCCCTCTTTTAGTTTACTACTATTACCCCTTGTCCTATTGCAACAGGCCCTGCTAAAGATCTTGTCCTCATCTTTCTTATAAGCCCTCTATCCCTCCTGAACAGCCTGTAGCTCTCCAACCCAGTACTCCAATCATGGGACTCATTCCACCAAGTCTAGCTAGTAACAAATGAGTTCTGGGAACTAACCAACACTTTCAGTTCATCTTATTTGTTTCTCATAATGTGTGCATTGGTGTACAGGCATTTCAGATACAATTCTGAGCCCTCTGTGCTCCCAGGAGCACTGCAGATGTTCCCACGAGCATTGCCACCCTCAGGCAATGCCATGCCAACCCTTGGCTTTCCTATGGCAATGCTGTTGGTATCTCCTTCCCCCATCAATTCTAGTTCAAAGACGTCTCAATCAGTCCTGCCAGCTTATTCTCAAAGATGCATTTACCCCTTTGGGACAGGTGGATCCCATCATGCCGCAGCATGCCTTGTGTCTCAAAGGCTCTTCCATGGTTTAAAACCCCAAAATTTTGGTGGAGGCACCAGTCCTGAAGCCGGGTATTCGTATCCTAGGCTTGCCTATTTCTTCCAAAGTCTCCCCCCATTACTGAGAGGATAGAGAAAAACATGACCTGTGCTCCCGAAATTTTAAACATTCTTCTCGGGTCTCTGAAATATCTTTTGATCAACCTCAGTCTTCTTGTTGCTGCATCATTGGTACACACATGAGAGAACAGGAATGGATAGTAGTCTGAAGGATGTACTAAGTTCTTCAGTCTTGTGGTGATGACCTTAATTTGGCCCCCAGGGAGGTAGCAAATTTCCCTGAAAAGAGGGGGGGAAACCTGCAGATGGGTGTTTCATTTCTGCACAGGAGGGAATCACTGGTAGCCGTAATTCACTGTTGTTTCTTCTCGGCACTGAACTTAATGCAGATTTTGTTGAGAGGGGTTGGTATCTTCTCTGTTAGCTCTGGTCTTTAGTTTTTACTGTCATTATACTAGTTTTGCACTCTCATGGCCTCCCAGAGTACAGCCGTTTGACCACGGCTTTCAACATTCCTTGTGTTCTCCTTGAAAAGCCATTCAGTGCCAAAAAGCCAAACAAGACACCAAATGGAATATAGATCTTACTCTGTGATATAATGAAACACCACTTTTGGTTTCTATTCAGAAGAACTTACAGCGTTTTATTCATTGCATACAAATTGCTCTTGAAATCTAGTTAGTGGAAAAAACATTGTATATAATTATTATTATTATTATTATTAATGTGTATAGCTTGTGCAGTCTCAAGTTCAACAAATGATGTGCACAGAGGGAGTATGCCTTACGCAAAAAAAAATTGTTTTGTAATTTTTGTATGCAGTAGTCAGATGCAGTAAGAGCCTGAACTGAACTACTTTGAATGACTTTTTCTTCCAGAATAAGAGAACAGACCACACTTCTGTCTGTTTGCTTTTGCTTTAAATTCCTGAGAGTTCTTCTTGTTACACCCTGTTCGCTGAACATGTAATACCTTCTGATCTGTAGAACCATAGCCATGCGAGTCATCTTCTCTGGCAGTGCAAGTGTCTACCTAATGTTACATCAGAAAGGTCTCTTTTCCCAGACTCAGCTAGCTTGCTGGTTTTGTTGTACCAAGAGGGGTATCAGGATTTCAAGTTCTGTGCATGCCTCTTCCTTCTTGGTGAAGTATCTGAACTCTTTTATCCTATCAGTCTTTCAAGGTTCATACACCAGTTAAATCTTTCACTTTGAAGCTCTGAAGCAGTCTAGTGGGCTTCATAGATTAAAAATGGATTCCTGTCAATAGGTGGGTAAAGGTCTGTTTTACACTAGGAGTCACCTTCTGCATTTAACATCCTTTTGCTTAATGCAAATGTTACCTCTGACTTTGGTGGCTGTGGCTACATGGCCACCTTTCAGGAGATGCATCTTTCACTAGGCTTCAAGTTCTAAATTAAAAATTATGTTAAAACCAGACATGGTGCAGCTATCTGCACAGACTAATTGTATGTAGTTTATTACCTAACCCTTGACTGGGACCAGATGTGACAGTAATTAACTGCTTGGAGGAGGGAGGCAGCAGCTGTGGGATAAGCCACCCCACTTTTCTCCTCTTAGACATGCCACAAGGTAGTCTATTCCATCAGAGCAGTGGTGGACATATTGGCAGTATTAGGCAATGTCCTTCTCATGTATCAAGTCTTCTGTATCTTTTCAGCATAGCCTGAAACAACAGGCTTCCTTATATCCAAAACCTCTAATAGTTAATTTCTTTTTCTCCTTGAACAAATTAGAAAACATTCCAGAAAATGTTCAGGGTAAACCTAAAAGAGCAGCATGCCTTTTTTTTTTGTTATCTTGTATAAATACATTGTCTTTTTTGCTGGTGTTATTTCAAGTATCTGCAATTGTGTAAGAGATTTCTTCACAGTCTCTTTTCGCTTTGCACCTGCAGTTCATTACAATCTTGTATTTGTGATGCTGTAGTCTATTGCCATGGAAATGAACATAATTCCACAATTACACTCACATCTTTAGATCTCTGCTCTTTAGAGAAGTTCATTATGAAATACCAACTTCTGTGTTTAGGACTTCTTTACAGAACAATTTTGGGGAAAGAATGGTTGAAAATGTGTGCAGCTTTTGATAGTTTTAGTAACATAACAGAAGTGCAATAGGTGTTGGGGCAGCAGGGACTGCCTTCCTGTGCTGGGCTTACCTGGCCAGCAGCTAAGCACCCACCAGCTGCTTTTTCACTCCCACCTTCCTCCCAGCAGGACAGGGGAGAGAATCAGAAGAAAAAACATGAGAAAAACTCACTGGTCAAGGTAAAGGCAGTTTAAGAATTGAAGGGGGAAAAAAAGGAGAAAAAAACAAATGATACAAAAGCCATCACTCACAACTGCTCCCAGTTTGGGCCAACTGCCCTGGCTGTGTCTCCTGCCAGGCTTTTGCCCACCCCCAGCCTACATGCTTAGGGGCCAGAAAGAGAAGCAGAGAAAGCCCTGATGCTATGCAAGCAGCCGCCAGCAACAGCCAAAACATTGGTGTGTTATCAGTACTGTTTCAGCCAGAAATCCAAAACACAGCACCATACAGGCTGCTCTGCAGAAAATTAATTCTGTCCCAGCCAGACCCAGTACACTTCCCAAAGGCATGGTATTTTAAGCTCATTTCAAAATTTTTAAACTCCTTCTCCATAAAAGTGTTTCTCTGAGGAAGACAGATTTGTGTGTTTGTGTGTTTGACTTCAGCTATAATGACAGGTGGTACCAGTCAGACTTGGACTTTATGAAGTTGTTTCCTACCCAATAGTCCTAAAATGTGGTTTAGCTCCTTTCTAACCCTTCAGGTTTTTTTCCTCTGTTTAGACATGGGACAGAGCTCGCTGTATCCATGTATTAACTCTGCCCCAGTGCCACTGACAAAATTTCTGCTGATCTTCCTGCATTGGTTTTATTTCTGTCATGAATACTTTTCTCCTTTCAAGAAGCCTGACATAAGAAGCATATTTAGATGTCTCTGAGGATCATTTTTCAGTGCAGTACGTTCTAGCAAATCTCTGTAGGTGCCTCTGAAACGTCACCCTTAAGCATTTGCTTTGTTAGTCTGTATTCCTTTATTAACTACAAGAGAGATATGCTATTCTTAGTTGAGACTTTTTTAATGAATATCATACAGCTATTTATAATTAATTATATATATTTCTTTTCAAGATGCCAGTGATCAAAGAGAAGACATTTACATTGGAAACCACATACCTTGTTCAGAAAGCTTCAATGGCTACTGTATACATGGGAAATGTGAATTCATTTATTCCACTCAGAAGGCTTCCTGCCGGTAAGTCCTGCATGCCTCCAAAATGTGCTTGAAATTGCTGTAAAGCTTAATCAAAATGCTCTCTAGACATAATTACAGCGTGTATCAGTTTGCAGTTATCTAAGCAATGACAAAGGAGCCGTATCCCTATGCTGTTGGCAGCACCCACCTGCTCGTCATGTGGGAGAAAGTACTCAAGGGGAGAGGCTCAGTCACCAAGGTAGTTCAGAAGCTGAATCCCTTTGAGGAGTGTGGCCCCAGGGTTGTCTTCTTATTTTCAGCTGTTAAATCATATCTAGAGAAAAGAGAAAAAAAAAAAACAGCAAAAACCCCCAACCTTTGCCCTACGTGGCTTCTCTGTATGACTGTTCTTTCCCTATTGAACTCTCCGTCAGTTTTTATACTATCTGTACATTTTATTGATCCTGTCATAAACTCTCTCTAGAGTATCAATATATTACTTCTAACATTTATTGCCCTTTTTCACAGTAACAGGCTTCATCTATACAGTATAAAAATGCAAAATATTCTTTAGCCCACACTTTTTGTCTACAGTATAATCTAGCAGCTCATTAGACCCATCAGTGTTTTCCAGGGTACGTGAATGTTCCAGTTTGTTTAATTAGATTTCTTTTTCTTTACATTTCACCAACTAAATTCTGCATCTTTGTCTTCCTCAAAAATTAAAATTAAAATTAATTTTAAAAGTTGTTTATAGAAAAGGGCCACTTCTTAATAGCATGTAGTGCTCTACTTATTAAGAGGTTTCAGTCTTGAACTTTTATCTTTCAAGCTTGTACTTTCAGATTAATGTAGTTGAAGTTGCTATAACTCCTTGTTTTTCTTTGCTTAGGAAACTTCAGGTGTAAATCCATTAGATACTATCACATTTTCTCCCTTGATCTTTATTGATTGATGATATTTAGGGTGTTTTGCACTGCAAAGATTTAAGGGTTTCCAGACTGACCAGGGAGCAGGAAGCCCAGAGGCAGAGCCAATATATGGTTGTCAACTTAAGCATCTGAAAGCTTATATTATTCCTTTTCCCACCCATGACCCTTTCTTGTCTATTTTCACCTTTCCAATAGCACTTGCTTGTTTTTCTGTTTTCTTTGGTTAGAACCAAGAGAGCTCAGCATGGCTTTGCTTCCCTTGGGAAACTGGGTGCATCCCCAGTGTCATCTTGGTGGACATTAGACAGGACTATTTGACTACAATAGTCTTTTGATCTAGAGCTGTGTTTAACACAATTTCTGATGGATATGTCCTCAAAATATTCAAAGGAGAGGTATTTAAAGGAAAATATTCCTGATTGAATAAACTGATTTTTTCATTTCTCAGAATTTTTTTCTGGATGGTGCTAATCATGTAGTCAATTATTCATTTATGATTCAATTACTATTCAATAATTTAAATATTTATTATTACTCTAATAACTACTGATAGGCAATGTTTTGATCAATTTAATTAATTTACTGTCCCCTTAAATTCTATTTTATTATTACATTTACTACTACTACCTTCAATTGCTTATTTAAACAGCCTGAATAGTATCTCAGCACTGGGCCTAGCAGAACAAACTCCACACGGTTCCGGTCAAGAATTTCTGACTGTTGGTTCTTAACCCTAAGTATCAGATCTCCTTTGGATTTTTCTTTGCTGTTTAAATATCTATAATCTCGTACTTTATGTATGTTTCCTATTGGAGCAGAGTTATTAAGGAAATAAATTATTTATATCAGATAGCAATCCACCATAGTAACCATGTACTTCTACCAAAGAAAAAATGTTACCTTCTTTAATGAAAACCAAAGCAAAGTAGCAATAAGAATTCAGTCCTTTTCACTAGCAAGGAGTCCTTTCTCTTATTGTTTCTTTTTGCGTTATTACTGTATTCCCCATCCTCTTCCTTCTTGTATGCTAATACATGTTTCTCTTGGTTCCCTTCCTAGCCATTACCAAGCTTACTTACAGTACTTGGGGCTTTTCTTTAGTAACTCTACTTTTAATGAAACTTGTTTTATGCGTGAACCAAAACTCCTGACACAGCAGCTCATGGCTGGAGAAAGTAGAGTCACAAGATTATGAATATATAAACCCCAACCATTATCCCTGAATGCAAAGGGGGATTAGAAGTTGCATTAGCTGTTGTAGGAAGGTCTGTGGAGTATTTATTTCATTCCTCCAAACAGAATTAATTTCTACCCTAGCACAAATCTTTTGGATGGATGAGACAGATTCTGTGTTGCATTTGGGCTTATCTGATCCAGTTTTTGAAAGGATTGTATCTCTGCATGTAAGTAATTCTTCTCCAGCTTTCTACCATAGAGCTGGAGGCCAATTGTATGATTCAGTTGCACTTACTGATGCATTCACATCAGTCAGTTTTAAAGGACAGCTGTACAAGGAACTTGCTCCGGCATGTAAGTGTTCACCTTTAATTCTGCAAATTCCAGCTCAGCATCTTGGGTGGCTCTTGCCTGTCCTTGTGCTTCCCTGTCTCTTGCCTTGTGACATGAATTCCTCCAGAGTGTGTTTCCACTGCCACCTTCACCACAGGCACATCTGGCATTCCCTGAACACGTGCCGCTGATCAGGAGCAGCCTCTGCTGAGTTTCTCATTGAACTAACTGCTGCTTTGCTCAGGCAAGGTACCATTTACAGTGGCCACTTGTCTTCTATCTCCAGCCTTGGCCAATCTTTATGGATTCTTCTATTAATTCCTTGAACAGTTGTGGGCCATTGGGTTTTCCAACCCGACCTCCATCAAACTTTGGTTTGGTGACAAGGCTGGAGGGGGTTTGATGCTGGTCTTGTCTAACAGGTTTTGCAGGACTCCACTTCTGTAGGCTGCAGCTTGAAAAGGGATCTTCCTTTCCCCCCATTTTGTAAGGTTTCTCTTTGTCACTTCTTTCCCATATTGACATTGCAGCTGAGTGATCATGTTCACTTTGTGTTTCATGAGCATACTTCTTTGTGTTTCATTTGTTTGGTCTAATTATTTCACCTAGTTGCTTTATTCTTCCTAAATATTGGCCCAACTTAATAACAACCCCACATATTTCTTTTGCCAAATCAAGGACTTCTTCATGCTATTGTGTTTTCAGAGGAGCACTAGTAACATTATGCAGGAATCAAAGCACATCTGCTCTCTTTCTTCTCTTTCCATAGAAATCCAAACCATCCCCCAACCCAAGTGTTACCACACCTTCACTTTCTCACCAGCCCTTTCACAGCTGGAGTCACCTTGGACTCCTTATTTCATCTGCAGAATGATTGAGCTCTCGTCACAGTACGAATCACAGAATCACAGAATGTTAGAGGTTGGAAGGGACCTCGAAAGATCATCTGGTCCAACCTCCCTGCCAAAGTAGGACAACCTAGAGCAGGTCACACAGGAATGCATCCAGGTGGGTTTTGAATGTCTCCAGAGAAGGAGACTCCACAACCTCTCTGGGCAGCCTGTCTGAGTGCTCTGTCACTCTTACAGTGAAAAAGTTCTTCCTCATGCTCACCCAGAACCTCCTATGTTCCAACTTGCACCCGTTTCCCCTTGTCCTATCACTGGCCATCACTGAGAAGAGCCTGTCTCCATCCTCCTGACACTCACCCTTTACATATTTGTAAACATGGATGAGGTCACCCCTCAGTCTCCTTTTCTCCAAGCTAAAGAGACCCAGCTCCCTCAGCCTCTCCTCATAAAGGAGATGTTTCACTCCCTTAATCATCTTTGTGGCTCTGTGCTGGACTCTTTCAAGCAGTTCCCTGTCCTTCTTGAACTGAGAGGCCCAGAACTGGACACAGTACTCTGGATGTGGCCTCACCAAGGCAGAATAGAGGGGGAGGAGAACCTCTCTTGACCTACTAACCACCCCCCTTCTAAT
>VZRW01004515.1:212838-400530 GCA_013398125.1 Aegotheles bennettii | reverse complement strand
TGGATGTCCAGATTGCTTAACTGATCCCTAACCCAGTCCTCATCAACCAAAGCAAACTCCTCCTTTATCCTGACTTCCTCTGGGGTTTCAGGGGTCTGGGCCTCCTGAGGACAGATTACAGATGTAATGAAATTCTGCCAAATTACAGATTCCATTAAATAATCCTTTTCTTTTTCAGGTGTGAATCAGGATATACTGGACAGCACTGTGAAAAGACAGACTTTAGTATTCTTTATGTTGTCCCAAGTAGGCAAAAGCTTACGCATGTCCTTATTGCAGCAATAATTGGAGCTGTACAGATTGCCATTATAGTTGCAATTGTCATGTGCATAACAAGGTAGGTAAACAAAAAACAGTGAACAATTACACATTGTATAGATATACTTTTTCTGTATTTAAATATTTGACCCTCAAAATTTTATGTGCTTTAACATATATACTAAAATACCCACAATAAAAATACTCAACGACTGAAGCAGAAGGATTATGTAAAAACCTATTGCCTTTTTTTGCTTTCACATTTGTTCACAAACCACCAGTAACCACTGTGAATCCCCAGACCAAACAGGCATCAGAACAGATAGACCTTGAAACACATCCAAAAGGTCAACTGCTGTTTCAGACCTTCAGTGGAGTTATTCAAGCATTGCTGATATCTTATAGAAGCTATGATCCCTCGCTCCCACCCAGTGAAACCAGAGAGGTTGACACAAGGCTGTCCCTGGCAGTACCACTGTATATGGTGTTATGCAGAGAGAGAAGTATCCCTCACACCATATATGCTTTCTGAAAATCAGTGTGCAGCTAGTCCCACTATTGGGTGCTCTCCATAGGAATCTGTTTTATGAAATGTAAAGATGCTCTAGCACAGAGTTCGTGTTTCTGGTTTGTCTCAGACTCTCGTCCTGTAAGAAAACTGAGATGAGAGCCATGGATTTTTTTTTTATGACAAGGGATTCAGTTTGCTCATCGAGAACTTGAACCCAATGAGTACTGTGGGCTCTGGGATAGATTAAGGATAACTTAGTCACCTTATAAGTGCGTGAAGCATTTAAGTCCTACACTTGGGCATCCATACCACACTTTGCCTTTGTCTCCTCAACTGGTCCTGCACTTTTTCAGCTCCAGTTATATTGGGCCATAAAACTTTCTGCTACTGCATTAGTGGTAGCCTTCCCAAACTCAGTGATGTAGAGTGACACTCCTATGAACAAACAATATAGGCCTCCTTCCCTACCTCTCTTGGAAGGTTCAGTGTAGCAGGTATAAGTAACACTTCCTGCACATGCCAAAGAGTTATTTTGCTCATGCAATTGGTGTCATCCCTTTTTCACTCAACACCCTCCTGCCCAGAGCAGTGGCATGGAAGGCTATGGTTCTGCAGCCCTCCTCTTTCAGCCTCCGTGTGACTGTTCCCCAGCTCACTGTCTCTTGGGGACAGTCTGTCTTGCTGTGTCCCATCAGGACTGCTCCATTGTGCATTGTGTGCTGTCTGACAGGCTGAGTAAGTCCCATCCTGTTCAGAATTGCTGATTTTTGTGAATCCTTAGTTGTGCATCCATCCCTGAGAAAGGGATCTCCCAAGTCATCCCACAGCATTCTGGGTGGGCTCTGACTCAGGGGCTGCCACGACCAGCAGGGGACCTGGAGGTCTAGCACTTTAAAAGGCTGATTGATCCAGTCTTACCATCCACTGGATATTAAGTATGAGCTATGTATAAAGTAAAGCCAATGCAATTATTCATTATGGTGTGTATTTTGCTGGATCAAGGCTGAAGGACGTAGCACCTGGCTGGTTTCAGTCTCAAGTTCAAGCAGAACTCTCTTCTGAGTGGTCTGGGGTCCCACAGGCATCCCCAGATGACAGTCTGGTACCAAACAGTGTGTCTCGTAGACTCCTTGCTATTGTTAACTACAGAAAATTAAGTCAATGTATTATTGGTAGGCTTAATTCTATATGGCATATACAAAATCAGCCCTCTTTTTCTTTCTCTCTCTTTTTCTCACAGAAAATGCCCCAAAAACAATAGAGGACGTCGGCAGAAGCAAAACCTAGGCCATTTTACTTCAGATACATCATCCAGAATGGTTTAACTTAGTGATTTTTATACCTACATTGACCATGTGATGTACATTTTTATTATATCTTTTTTTAAAGAATGGAAATATTTATTTCAGAGGCCTTATTTTTGAACATTTTTAGTGTAACAATGTTGGTCTGTATTCTGAAAGCATCAGCTCTAACAGCTATGGACTGTTTTAGTACCTTTACTTTTATGTTTTTGAATAATACAGTAGTTCATTTTCTGTATCTGTATCACATGGTTATATAATAGACTTGTGCTTTATCCATGAAATGTAATATTTTTGGGAACACAGATTTATTCCACCAATGGTTGTAGATTAAAAAAAAACCAAACAACAAACCAACAAAAAAGTCCACATTACCTAGCAAACAAGGCATGAACTATAAAGGTAAAAATGTTTACAGCTTACTTTTCTTATGAGAAACTAGAAAACACTGTGTTTAAATACCGTAGATATTTAAATGTTTTTGGAAGTTAGTAACTGATTTTTTAGACACTGCCTATCGCATGAACTGTGGAGCTGTGTGCTGTGTGTAGTTGTAACATATTTATAAAATGTGAGGGCTGGGTCTAAGCACTGCCATCTTCATAAATAATTCCAACAATTTATTTTTAAAGAGGAAAATGATAAATTTCATAATTTGGGAAGTTACCTGATAGAGCAGATGGCACAGGTCCAAAAGAAGTAGGTCTTAGTAGATTTAGGTATTGTAAAAATTGGTGCTGAATAATTGAACACAAACAATTGGAATAAAGCCTACTTTATCACTGTTAAAGCTGTTTTAATACTTCTTAAACTTTTTTAAAGAAAATACATGTTTTAACACCTACAATACGAATTGTATAGTGATTGTGATTAAAATGAAAAAAGAAAAAATAAAAGTGAATGAATTATTAGTGCTCTTGTATAGAGTATTTTCAAGAGCTAAAGAAGTCCATCCAAATTAGTCTGCTGGTCATAGTTATATTAATAGACTGTTAGTTGTCGTTTGAAAGATCCCGAGATAAAGTGTGAATAGGATGTGTTCAGCTGTTTTAACATGTAGTTTAGACTTTCAGAATTTTGCATGTAGGATTTAATAATTTGTTCAATAAAAAAAAAGCTTTCAACATTTTGAACTGGAAAAGCATGTCACAATACAACATTTTCACTATATCGCCTCTGGTTTAGTGTGTTTATTTATTACCCCATGTGGTAATTGCAGCAAGCTGAAGACCTGAAGTTGTTTTGCTGGAAAAAACAACCGTGTTCATTTTCCTGACTTTGAATTCCCTTGGAGAAAAGCACTCCAGTACCATGAAAACAGAAGTAGATCGTTAAAAATATGCAGGCTTGCTTTCCTGCTTAATTAGTAAGTTACTTAACTTTCCTGGATTAACGCTAATAACTTCATCAGCACAGAAGCGTGACCCTTTAAACGTATGTTCCTTTCCAGACATTGCTTCCTAATTTTAGGGGTTTCATGTTGCTGAAAGTATCCGAACAATCATGTGTGGATATTTTGTAGTCAGAAGTATTTGACCAAGCTCCAGGAGTGGCGTTTCACGCCCTACTTTGAGCATCACCGGACCCAGCTGTCGCCCTGGCTCCCTGCAGCGCCAGAATCCTTCTGGCAGGATCACCGAAACTTCGCCTGCCACTGACCCAGCTGAAGGCAGGCAAAATGGATCGTCGTGAAATCACCTTGGAGACTGACAAAACCCACCAAAATCGTCTCTCCAGTGTCACCGAGGAGGAAGAAGAACAAGATGCAGCTTACACGATTGTGACGGTCCTAGACAAAGTGGCCAACATTGTGGACAGCGTGCAGGAGAGCCAGAAAAGGATAGAGGAGAGGCACAGGGAGATGGAAAACGCCATCAAGACCATACAGATTGACATTTTAAAGCTTGCCCAGGCTCACGGCAATACAGGCTACACGGTGAACAAGTTACTGGAGAAAACCCGCAAAGTCAGCTCCGCCATGAAGGAGGTGCGGGCTCGCGTGGAGAGACAGAGCATCAGCGTGCGGAAGGTGGAAGCCAAACAAGAGGACATGCTGAGGAAAAACAAATTCCGGGTCGTAATCTATCAGGTAACCATGAACCTAATTTCTTGTAGTCATTGTGCCATCTCCTTGGTAGCCACTGGTAGACATCGGTTAATGAACCAACAGACACAGTCTATCCAACATGAGAGTTATTTCAGGTTTTCTTTAACATTGCGTTGTGCTCCTCAGTGCCTTTCTGCATGAACCTACTGACGGCAACACCCACTGTCTATTATTAGCGTTGGTAGGTTTCCGAGCCGGTCGTGGAAGATTAACTGCAGATCAGCAAGGACTATTTGTTGCCTCTCTGAAAGGTAATATGAGGCAGGCCCTGTAAATCTTGTCATACAAACCATGCCTGATATTCATCCCTGTTATTTTTTTCACCGTATTAGGTAGAAGTCCAAATAGCAAAAGTATTTGCAGGCTCCCTGGGACACAGAATTTCTTGTAATGCTGATTTCAAAACATATGGTTGATTTAACTTGTGGCTTTACACAGGCTTTTGTACTGCTGACAAATTGAGGCTTTTTTCTTTGTGTTGGTCTATAGCAGTATATGGACAAACTAAAGCTCAGATCCACAAACCCTTCGTGACAGCAAATAGTACCTTGCATGATCTGCTTTGGAAATGGTTTAACTCAGCACTTTTCTTTTTTTCCAATCACATTGGTCAAGCAAATCATCCATTTTTATTCACTGACCTCATTGTAAGGTGTTCATTCTTCTTATAAACAGTTGTGTTTTAACAGAAGTTTCATGAAATGGCATGGTCTTGCCTACATTCATAAAAAGTAGACGGTGCAGGCAGCTCACGGGATCTGGCAGTTGCCAGTGAATGCTGTGAAACCCATTTGTTTAATGGCCTGATCCTGCCATTTGCTGAAATTTCCCAGTTCCACAAGTCAATAGAAAGTAAGTGTTTAATCTTTTGCCAGAAGCATAGTTTCTTCTTCACACCAGCGAGTCCCCAAAGCTTCTTTCAAACGAGTCATATTTATCATTAGGTATTCTTGAAAATACCAGCCCTCAAGAGTAACACGATGCACCCCCACCACCCAGCATTACACACTGGTCTTGCATCTGTTTGTACATAAATAACATTACTTGCAATGAATGGAGCTGTGTATTTCACTTAATATATTCACCCCTGTATACAGCTGACAAATTCTTCTGCATAGTCTACCTTTCTTAACTACTTCATTTTCTACTAATGGGAAAAATAACTAACTAAAAATAAAAAAAGTGAAGGCTGAAGGTAGGAAATGTTACCTCTTTAATGTTATGTTAGTGCCATATGCAGCCAAATTGTGCCTCCCAGATTTTCTAACTGAATGGCTTATTGTGGATGTTCAGGAGAAATCACGGGCACAAGTTGGCCTGTTATTAGAATTATTGCAAGCTGCACCATCATAATGGATAGAAAACAGGCACTTTTGCTTTTTTCTTGCAAATCATTTCCCAGCTAAAAGTAATAAATATCTCTGACTTCCTTGCTTAATGGCATAATGCCATTTCATTGGTGGGCCTTTACTATAATGACTGTGGCAGAATCAATGCTTTGAAAATGTTTCTTCTTAAAACAATATTCATTATATAATGTAAAATTTTCTCCTAGCAAGGCATGAATTGTCATTTATTTAAAAATGTGGTAAAATATTGTGGAAATGGATTTATACAGAACTTTAAAGAACAGCTGTTGCTATTTTCAGATACTTCATACAAAAGGTGGCTCGCACGATGCATACTTTCAGTACTACCTTCAGTAGGAGTTTCTGAACTCTCTGCTGGTTTTGCTGGAGAAGAGTGACCTGCACCCTGTTCTATAAGTTTTATTCTTAGACAGTATTTTTCAGGAAGGGAAACAGCATTTTTGATTGCTGTCTTTCTAGCTTCTTCATCCAACGGTAGTTGAGAACTGTCAGTGAGAATATGAATGACTTCCTCTTTAAATTCCATCCCTTTTGTAAGGTAGGTTGAAGAACCTTTTCCCTCTTGCACAGAGGAGAAGCAGATATGCTGATCCCTCTAGGATCTGACATTTAACACTTTTCTAGAGGAGGCGAACACATTGCTCCACAAAACTGAAACACGCTAAGTAGCCAAGAGTGTGCTTAAGCTTTAAGGCACAAGTACACTTGTGAAAGTCTCTTTCACGCAAGTGCAGTGATTTTCACACCCTTGATTTACACCAGTGTAGGCATCCTGCTGGTGTGCCAAGACTTGAATGGCTGAAGCTTGGCTACAGTGAGTGGGAGTCTGTTAATAGCTACAGAATCTGCATACTCTCTTCACTATATTTTACAAACGGGTGTAACCAAGTTGTTTACTTGGTGGTTGTGAGTGACAGCTCATCTGTAATGAGATTTTTTTGTGATGAACCATTTGGGACATTGTGATGGAGCCAATGACCTGTGTGTAGACTGCATTGAATGCCTATGTGGGTGAGTGCACATGGGTTTTAGTTTTAACTTTTGCCAGAACATCAGCATATGAGGAAAAGGGAAACACCAATTAAATCCTAAAGATTGTCTTTCAAGTGGATAGCTTTGATCTTATCATTGATAGGAGTAGGAAGGATGAAAAAGATCATTGACTGGAGGAGATTGTCCCAAGAGGCCTCAGCCATGATGAAAAGAGTTGGCAATATTCACACATTAAAAAGAGACAAAGTGATCATCCATGAGCATAATGATTAGGAAAATTGAGAGCATTCATTTTTAAAAGGCCATGTGGTTGAGGAAAAGATTTGGTAGCAGGCAGCTCTCTTCCTCAGGCTGATTGCATGATTTATTAAAGATTCCAGGTTACTTCAGACTTTCTAGTGAGGTCTTTGACCCTGGAGTGCTACGTGCCCTGAGAGTATAGTAGGGAACACAAAGGACATTATAGGTTGTGCAGGTCACTGTTCACTTCTGTTCAGGTTAGTCTGAATAACGAGCTGTGAGAGCTATTATTTCTCTGCAGTCAAAGAGCATCTAACAATGTAACTCATTTTGACAAAACTATTCAGAAATAAAAGGGGATTTTTCTTTTTTTTATAATCCTGAAAGAACTTGTTTCATTTGCTTCTCTGAATGTTCTGCAAGTCCCTCTTTGAATGTGTGTGTAACATGGACAGGGAGTCTACATTACAGTTACTGGTCTCTTTTCTATTATTACTTTATATAAGCACCTTAAATGAGTAATGTGCATTTGTTTCAGTCACTGCTGTCTGACATTTAAAACTAGTGGACAGTCACAGTGGACGTGTCAGAAACCAAGTAAGGTTATGGCTTGACTGGCCTACACAGTCATGTTACAATTGATTTGTTTTCCCTGAGATTGCTCCACTGCACACGTGAGAAGAAGCTAGCAGAAACAGCCTTCTCTATGGCACTCATATTACGCATAAATAAATTAAATATAAGTGGCTTTTCCTGGCCACTGCCATTCTACAGCATAATTACTTGGACAGCAAAAATGGTGAGATTGAGATGGAGACAATAGTCAGTAAATCCGAATTGGAAACACTAAATGTCTGGGTGTCACGAGCTCTACAGATGAGGTTGCAAACGTGGATGCTGAAAGACCTGGTGCATGAACTCACTGCATGGAGTTTTAATTACAGCTGTTCTGAGAAAAACCTTTGGGAGTAACCATGACATGAAAGGCAGCAAATATGACACTTCTATTAAAAAAAAAAAAACAACACAAAAAAACCCCCAAACCAAAAGGAAACTATTTGAACCATTGCCATTAATCTGATACTATTTGGGCATAAGAATGGCAGGCTCAGAAGAGGCTCTGCAGAACAGAATCATTAATACCATGGAGTTAAATAGCTCACCAAGAACAGATTGTGCTAGGTAATTTATATTTGATCATTTTTCTGCTTCACAGAAACATGAGAGGTCTTATCGTTTCTCATATTTATGTACCTGATATCTTACCTCATAGCAGATAATCTGGAAAACAACAGATGACAACGGATTGTGTTGAAATGGGAAGAGAGACTTGTGATGGGTTTCTAAAAGGGTTTGCTTCAAAGACTGTCTTTGTCAACTGTGTAATATTTTCATTAAAGATCTTGGCACAGAAAAAGGTATGAATACTAATAAAATATGCTCAAAATGAGGATCTATCAGTCCAGAGAAAGAAATATAGACAAGAAACCAAATAATCTTTAGACTTGGAATAATTCTAATCTAAGTGTACACAGTGTCAGCTCCTGTACATAGCAGAAGCCCTTGTTGTGAGTCTGCTGAGGCCCCATGGTTTGGAAAGGACAGAAAATGTTGTGTTAATTGCTCACAAGATGATCCAGACCCCACTTGATGGTGTGGCTCTAAAAAAAAAGTGATATATGGACATGAAATGCTTCAGGTAAGATATTTCCAGAAGTGGCAGAGAGATTGCCAGTACCCTTGTTCAAAACACTTTGAAGCCCACCTGGAGTACCACATACAGCTCAGATCACTCCTGTTGAAGAAAGTTGGGTTCAAACTGGACAGGTTTGGAAAATGGCTACCAGGGCTACCAGAGGAATGGGAAGCCTTGGTACATGAGAGGAGACCAGGAGATCCTAGCTTGGTTTAGTCCAGCAGGAAAAGGAGCTAAGAAAGGTTGTGGCTGTCATTTATACATACACTGGGGCACAGATGAGGAGTCCAGTAAAGACCATCGTCAAGAAGATTAAATGAGTGTAAAACTGTCCATGAGTCATCTCAGGTCAGAAACCAGAAATGGGTTCTTAGTCCTGGACACATGAGGGTCTGGACAAAGCCTTCTGCTAGAACTCATGGGGAGAGAAGAAAACCTAAATCACTAAGTGGAGTCTGAAAACTTAATGGAAAAAAGGTGGTGTAGGTTGACTACCTGTGACAGCAGAGCACTGGCCTCAGACACAAAGGTGTCAGCAGCCCAACAACACAGGGCCTTTGTTGGAGTCTTCTGGCATAAACCTTGTAAATATTTTTACAGCTGGAACAGGTAATTGCCTTCTCTGAGATTACACAGAATAAAAGAAACCAAATGGTTGTGTCAGAGAATGTAGCAAGAGTCCTTTGTTTGCAGTGTCGAGCTCAGTCCTTCAGTTCAAAGCACTGAGCTGGCCCCGTGCTGTGCAGCCACCACTGGCGGAGTGGCAGAGCCAGATCTGGAGTACTGGGGGCAACCAAGAAGATCATAAATTACCTGTGATTTTTTTTTTTTAAAGTACCACTTTCAACCAGCTAAAGGAAATCTGTTTTTCTATGGACATGTTCACAAGGAAAGGGGAGAAAGGGAAATAAAAATATATATATATATATAAAAAAGCAGCTGTTGGGCCATTTCTGTGTTCCTAAAATGAAATATTGTGTATTTCACAGGGATGTGTTCATGGCAGATTATAAATTGATGCTACACCAATTTATCTGCTGTAACTGGAGTCCCCGAAGCTGTTCCTTTGTGGTGACCCTCACAAGGGAGAGGCAGTCATCTGCTCAGGGCTGCCATTGATTTTTCTCCACCTATTAACATTGAGCGGTGGAAACAACTGATGTTCATTTACATTGGCACTGAATGCAGTTGTTCAGGGCTTTGCTTGTGGCTGACCTGCAAGCTAGCAAAAGAGCCTAACTACACCATGAGCCTCTTGTGTTTTGCCTTTTCCCTACGGTCCTAGAGGCTGCCTGGAGCAACTTATTGACAGGAGCTGTGTCTGGGACTGCGGGCACACACGTCTTCAACAATACCCTTTATGCCTGAGGCCCCAGTTCAGACTTGACTCTGGGGATGTGCAGTTGGGCTTTATGTTCTCAGCACTACTGAAGATAGCTAAAACTTGCAGCTATTCCTTTAGCACAGGAATAAAGTTGATCAGAACAGGACAGGCACGGATGGGAGGGTTAAGTGAAGTCATTATCAGCAAGTTCAGAATCTGGGACAGGTTCCATCTTGCCGGGGTGTTAGACATTAGTAACAAAGATAGTAACATTAGTAGACATTAGTAACACAGCACATTTGGCCTGTAGACTCCCTTCAAATGAGCACAGAGAAATGTATGGAGTCTCATTCACCCAACCTGTTGTATATACCTCTTGGATACAGTTTATAACTACATGGTTCTCTCCAGTTTGCTGAAAGGGTGTCCAGAGCAAGATAGTATTTAGACACGATTGCTTGGGTAGATGAGTTCAGCAGCTCCCCATGCATGGCGGGGTTTCTCTTGTACTTGAGAGCACTTCCCTGCCCTAGCTAGCTTGCAAGAGCAGTCACCTTGTGAGGAATGAATGATGCAAAACATTACCAAGCACATTGTTCTGTCTTGACACATCTTCTGATCCCTGTTTCTCCTCTACTGACAAAGGGTTGGTATCTACAGATAAATTGGAAGTGAGAAATTTCACCAGTTGATTGCAAACCTGGGGGCTGGCTGCAGAGCTATTCCCCAGGCAAGCTCCATAAAACAATAGCAAAGCAAACTAAGTATGAAGCTTTAATTTTCCCCTGGAGCTGCAGTAGTCCTTTCTATGCAGCATATGGTGGCCTGGAGCCGAGGACTTCTCAGAGCGATGTGGTATAACTGGGAACCATGTGCTCATAGCCTGTAGCTTGCTGCAGTCAGATAATGAGAGAATGAGCTAAGTTTCTTTACTGACATTGTATGCTCCTGGTTAAATTAATGAATTTCTGTCAGAATTTAAAGAAAAGGCATGTGTATTAGGATTCACAAAAGAGAAATGAGGGGGACTGACTGTTCTGGCCCGGCTGCCTTTTCATTATGTAAAAATAACTCTAAATATAAGCAACAGCACTTGGCCATGAAGTTTTACGCGCTGAAGTGTTTATCATCTACTTTACTTGATAAAATTCCTTAGGTGCCCTTCTAAAATAACCTTGTTTCACTCTCATCTGAGCAGCTTTTTGTCCTGATGGCAAAGATTTTGAAATGGCATATTTACATAAAAAATGAAGGATTGCTTGAGATTTATAAAGCTTCACCCTTGACTGTTAGAATATGAGTAAAAGTACTGAATGATTTGTAATTGGTTATTCATCAGCAGTTTCGTATCGATTTAGAGAGCAATTTCCAGGAGATGTTTTAGTGATTTACCTTGACTGCTGATTTGAATAACAAATCATTAATTTAACATGCAAATTTCTAGGATTTGTTTTAAACTTTGTGGCAATGCAGTCTCCTGACCGTAAGCTGCCAGTCATTTGCATCACCAGTTGTCATAGACACAGCAGTGACACCAGACAGGCGCTGGGTGGCCTTTGACCATTTTGATACTTGACTTCAGAATTGTCAGGTGATCACCAGTCCCATCTGTGCTTATGTTAATCACCACCTGCACCTTCCCTGTCACACATCCCAAGGCTGAAAGATCATTTGCTGTGACCTTTTCCCTGTGCAACACAATAACTCCAAGTTATGGATTCTCATCTGTCCCTCCTCCTTACTTTTCCTGTGAGCAGCTTCTTTAGGAGCATTTNTATATATTATTTTTTCATATATACAATTATTTGTTTCATTCTGTTTTTTCTGCTATTGTTTTTTGTCTTTTAAAAAGTTTTGTTCTGCTAGAGTTTTAATTGAAATTAGACAATAGTTGAGAGCTGATAAGAATTGCCTTTATTAAAGCTTGCTAGAGCTACATTTTGAAGCTATTTGAAAAGAGGGTGCAAAATTGATTTGTAACATTTCTAGCATATGTTTACACATAAGAAATTTTTTTTCATTGTATTTTATTTTTTTCTCCTTGCCCACTCTAGAAGTTCATTTGGGCTTTGAAATACAAACCCAGAATATGTGGGAAAAAAACCCCAAACGCGCTCTTGAATTGATCATGTCCATTAAGATGTCCTTATATATCCTATTATTTTTTTATTTTTAAATGGCACTATAATAAAATTATTCCTGAAATTATCATTCAAAGTGGTAACATACTTAAAGCCAAAGTACTGTTGTACAGTGACACTATGGCACTGCTTTGTCTAGTGAAGCCAGTGGATTCTAAATTAGCAGCACACCTTTTTTAATGAAAATAATACTATTGCTGCTATTAATTATTGATCGTATCTATGCTTACCAAGATAAAGAATGGAGATTTAGCTAACAAGTTTGTGAGGGAATTTTATTAACAGGTCTTTTTCATTTTTACAGCCTCACTGACCTCACTGCAGGCATGACGTTCCTCTTCCAGCAGCCCCTTTGGCTTATTTGCTCCTTAGTTCAGCAGTAAGAGAGAAAGGTGCTATTAGAGCTGACCTGATCTTTGCCAGGACACCACTACAGCAAAACACCGTCACTAAACAATTTGCTCTGCCATTTCCCATCTTTCTGCTCAGATGTGAGAAGAGCCTGACTGTGCAGGCAGGGTTATCAAGCAGGCACATTTTGAACCGGTCTCTTTTCCCCCCACAGCTTTCAATTAGCTGAGCATCGCCACCTTGAGAGTCTCATACCATTGATTAGGGGCACTGACATATTTAACATTATTTACTTAGTGTTTTTAAGGTTTCTGTGAGGTGAAAAAAGAGTCTGCACCTTGTATTTTGCTTACATTAAGGTGCGAGTGCGTTAGCTGTCCTTCATAAATGCCTTGATATGTCCTGTGGGAGAAAAATGCTACTGCCTTGAGGCCTATGTGAAAGACACTGACTACATTCCTTTGAAAATTTACTAATTTTGAATTAAATTGAAATAGGAGCAGAAGGAGAAAATAACAATGACAATGTCAGGCTATCTTGGAAAGCCAGTGGTGGAAACATCTGGGTTTCAATATTCACTGCCCCTCGTGCGTTTAGATACAGCCTGTGCTGGCCTTCTTCACCAAAGCTGAGGTTTACTCATGTGCTTACTTTGTCCTCAGCCAGGCCCTTGAAAACTCAGACTTTTTTGGCTAGGTGTATTTGAGAAGTTAAGTACTCAAAACCTAGGAAAAGCTGAATTTCAGGCTTAGAATGCTTTCTTAGCAAACATACTCTGCCAGAGGCATCACCAGCCACTCCTGAATTGTGCAATTGTTCTGTTACTACATTATTACTTTAAGTTTTGTTTATTAAAGTTGTTTCTTAAGCAGTGGCTCTAACTAACTTTACAGCTTTGTGGCCTCTGTATTTCTCTCCCTGCCTGGCTGAACTGCAAAGACATCCCAGGTTTCCCCTTACTGTTGCAAACAATGCCTTCAGTCCTTCCTCTGCTACCACAGAACCTGAAGTCTTCCAGACCTCATTTCCTTCCACATAGATGCATTTTTCCAAAATAATTCCTATTTCAACAATACACCATCTAATCTGACCCCTTTCTCCCCTCTCCCTTCCTACACCCATTCATAACACACACAGCCTCTTCTCAGCACCCCCTTGAAAATGTCAGGTCCAGCTCAGGACAGACATCAGCTGGGAGGACAGACATCAGCTGGGAGGACAGACAGAATGACTCCAAACAGCCTCTCTCAGCGGAGAGCTGATTTCTTCATGTTTGAGCTCAACTCCATTCTCAAATTGGTGAAAAATGCCCAAATATTTATGTGGTAGTGGAGAGGCCATGTAAGGGTGAGAAGGTGGGAACTGCATAATGCGAGCATATATGCTGCACTACACTTTTTGTACAAAACCAAGACAACCTCCAAATCAACCACTTACATGATTGATTTCCCAACTTTTTCTTGGAGGGGAAGGAAAAAAATTGTTTTGTTTTGAAAGGTTCAGGTCTATTTTCAGACCTGAGTGGTGGACTAACTTTGCGGATTATGGCCAACGAACACAGCAGGACCACTGTGAGCACCCTCCGCAGGGTGCACCTTCTCCGGGTGCTCCATCTAGGGAGGAGTGATGGAAGGGAAGGGGAATGAGTTTCTGGTTCTGATGTGTGCATGTCTTTGGTTTTTGCCAGTGGGAGGGACAAGCAGAGTACATGTTCTTCGTACTAACCAATAGACAAACCATATGGCTGCACTCCTCTTTCCTCAAGAAATCAGATTTAAAATCCCTGACTGTTTGGTATCATCTTTCACTGTGAAATAATCCTGTCCTCATTTTATTCGCGCACTTACGAATTTAGCTTGCAGATCTTCCCTTACCTCCACTTGAGGCGGTGGTGGCAGACAGGAATCCTTCCTAGCAAAATGCTTTATAAATTTTTAACTAAAATCTTGCAAGTAGCATTATTGATTGTTCAACTCCTTCTCACCCTCCCCTAAAATAGGGCTGCCCAGTCCTGCTATTTCCAGTTCCATCTGCTTTCAAGCCAAAAAGAAATTTGTCACCCTATTTAGGGCTTTGTCCTGTGTAACTGAAATCAGCAGGTGTTGGGTCTTTCCTTTTAGTGAGTCTATACATGAGCTGGTAGCTATATGCCTTGACTCCAATCATTTTCCACCTGGTGCTAAATCTTATCATTCCAGCTTTAGGAAGGATGAGCTCCTCTTTTCTCTCTACCCCACTAATATCTAGTGATAAGCAGAAATGGGGAGGGGCAGGAGAGAAAACAGAAGCAGATGAGAAAGCTCTCCTACTGAACTTAAATAACTGCATTTTTATTATAAGACCTCCCTAACATGCCAGTTTCACTAGTTACTTTTCACTTTAGTAACATCTTCCATCCAGAAATCTTAAGAGGATATAGAAGCTCACACTAATTTTTAGACTTGCTACATTTGATTCTGCAAGATGTGTGCAGAAGCCAAGGAAAAGCAGAAAATCTGAGATTGGGCAAAATCTCTGTAGAAGAATGAGAAATGTTCCTCGGGACCTGCAGCTCTAGTTTCTGCATCTCATCTACAAGGCCTTCATCTCTCCCATTATTGTTCTTAAGTCTTAATTCTAATACATGTATGAAAGTTAAACCATTCTTTTCTTTAGCTAATAGACTATAAAGCTAAATACAATAAAAATCTGGTAAACAATTGACCGAAAGTACAGAAAAATTTGTGTCGTGCTTTAGGCCCAGTTGGTAACAAAGCACCAGATGCTTGCTCATTCCTCTTCCCACTGTGAGAAAATCTAATGAAGAGCTCATGGGTCGGGACAAGGACAGGGAGGGTTCACTCACCACTTATGGTCAAGGGCAAACCAGACTCGACTTGGGAAAAAAAATCAATTTAATTCGCTCCCAATCAAATGGGAGCAATCCCAACTCCCAATCCAATGGGAGCAGGACAAAGAGAAACAAAGCAGACCTTGAAAACACCTTCCTCCAGTCCCTCCCTTCTTCCCAGGCCCAAATTATTTTGCTCAGGATTTCTCTCCCTCCTCCCCCCAGCAGCACAGAGGGGTGGGGAATGGGAGTTTTGATCAGTCACACGTTGTCCCTGCCTCTCTTTCCTCCTCAGGGGAAGGGCTACTCACACACTTCCCCTACTCCAGCATGGCGTCCCTCCCATGGGAGTCAGTCCTCCATGAACTCCTCTGACATGAGTCCCTTCCAATGAGGTGCAGCCCTTCAGGAACAGACTGCTCCAGCATGGGCTACCCACAGAGTCAGGGCCTTCTTCAGGAACAGCCACCTCCGCTGGCATGGGGTTCTCCATTGCTGCAGGTTCACGTTTACTCTGCCATGGTCCTTCACAGGCTTCTCCATCATGAGCCTCGATGGGCTGCTCTGGCGCACCTCCTACCCCTCCTTCCTCACTGACCTTGGTATCTCTGCTCAGGTATTGCTCTCACCTCCCCCTCTCCCCTGCCCTGCAGGTCTTTTTTTAGTTTCCTTTTCCTCTTCTTAAATATTAACCACGACCATTGCTGATGGGCTCAGCCTTGGCCAGAGGTGGGTCAGCTTCGGAGGTGGGGGAGCTTCTCACAGCTTCTCACAGGAGCCACCCCTGTGCCCTCCTCTGCTACCAAAGCCCCACCACACAGACCCAAAGGAAGACAGCTTAAATTTGCAGAGAAAATACTCTCTCTGCCTTCTAACTTTGTAGAGTAATCTCCATATGAACAGCATACCCTATTTACCATATTGTATGCATTTCTGTATGTACTGGGAATTCAGAATAGTCATTCTGGAAACATTTTTGTCATGGTTTCAGTTGAAGGAATGGGCTATAATTTACAAACTTTGAGGAATTATTAGCCAGCTGTGTTTTAGTTCATTTTCAGAAAAGAAGGGATTATGTTTATATATAGAAATCTTTATAGAATTAATGTTTATTTGCGCATGTTAATGAAGATGATTATTAGCAAAGCATTGTAGTTTTGTTCCAGCTGATTTTGACAGATGAGTTGAATAACATTCTGCTGTAATCAATGCAATATAATTTGTCCCTATTTTTTTAAAGCATTAACAACTATTTTACTAGAGGGTTTTCAAAGAAGCCAAGGCATGATGACAGACTCTTAAGTGGGTTTTATCTGCCAAATAGCTTGATGTATTTTATTTTATATATTGATAGTACTCTGTGAAATAACATAAAACATGACTTGTTACTAATCAGTCACTGTGAAAAATGACAGACATCTTTTTGGCCAGAAATCAGTTCACAGCAAAATATTCAGTAAGACTGACCAATTCTTCATGGGTTCACAGCTTAGAATCATAGCATCATAGAATGGTTTGGGTTGAAAGGGACCTTAAAAATCATCCAGTTCCAATCCCCCTGCCATGGACAGGGACACCTCCCACCAGACCAAGTTGCTCCAAGCCCCATCCAACCTGGCCTTGAACACTGCCAGGGAGGGAGCAGCCACAGCTCCTCTGGGCAACCTGTGCCAGTGTCTCACCACCCTCACAGGAGAGAATTTCTTCCTAATATCCAAATTAAATCTACCCTCTTTCAGTTTGACACAATTCCCCCTTGTCCTTGTAAGAAGTCCCCATCCAGCTTTCCTGTAGCCCCTTCAGGTACTGGAAGGCTGATCTAAGGTCTCCCCACAGCCTTCTATTCTCCAAGCTTTTCTCCAGCCTCCACTTCTAATATCTCTCCTATTATATGTATTAAGGTAATAATACCAAGAATATAGCCCAGACACTGTCATGCCTCCAAAATCAGCTGAAGTAGTTACTAGTAATGAGGAATAGCTTATAGAAGTGTTATATAATTGTCGTACCTGTCTGCACCCTAAAGGGCTGCTCCTCCTGGGAGAAGACCGTATGCACATGCACATAAACAGTTAGCAGGGAAGAATAGGCTGGCATTGTTCATCTCACACACCTCCCACAAGTTACTGGGTTCCTATTCTGCATATACTAGTACTTCTCAACAGAAGTGACTCACTGACACTGAGCCACCAACATATAATGTCCTTGCAGACAGCAGTCTTCAGATCAGGGGATCAACTCTCTCAGGAGATTCTCCCTATTCAGATAAAACATACTATGGAATCCTTCCATTACCACAAGTTTTTTCCTTTTTTTGAATGTCCTTAACCACCAAGTGATTCTTGGTAAACTAGTTGTTTACTGTGAACAGCTTTTGAAAGTCTTCTGTGTGTCTTCGAGTTTTGAGCCTTTAGCGGTCTTTCTTTGGAGGGGCTACATACATTCCTAGTGCTGAAGTATCTAAGATAGTCATCACTTCCAAGCATGCAGCTAATATGTATCATATGTATAATATAAACATCTAATACCGCATGCTCATACAGGTCACGAAACTCACCACAGGAGATCGAGGTGCTTGCTCTGGGTCATTTATATTCTTCTAGATAGAACAAGTCAAGTTCATTTCAGCAATGTCGCAGGTGCTGAGTGAATTGTACGGAACTGGGTTTAGCGAATAACATCTCATTCCTTTACTGACTTTGTCCCATTGTGGAGTCAGCACATAAAATATATGTTGGGGTTCATCCCCTTCTGGGCAGCAACAGAAAAATTTTCTAAGTTCCAATTGGTCAAAAATGTGCAACTGTCTTGGTGACAGTAAAGGACTGAAGCTACTGGTATCATTGAGGCACTCTTTTGGAGAGTGTATAGCTGACACAAGCACAAGAGCTTCTTGTCTACAGGATACCTACTTTTATTGGTGAGGAATAACAGAGCTAGGTCCAATCTCTGAGAAGTAGATAAGCTTAAAAAAAATCCAAAAAAACCAAAAAACCTAAACAAATCTGCTCTGAAAAGCATTGGAGGCCAGTACACATAGAACAATGGCACTCATTAGTTTCAGGTAGAACCACACTGAAAATAAATCTTTAATCGGGCATAATGTCGTTACAGAAGTTGGTAAAGGTTTCTTCCACTGTTTGTGTTCCATATAGATCACATATGATGGTACAAGCCTAACTCACATTGTTATAATATTGTATTTCAGCTAGCATTAATTAACTACAAGCCAACAAACAAAATGCTTAAATCACCATCCTTTTGAAACATGCTTACTGGAAGATGACTCTGTGCTTTCATTCACAGGAGGAAACCGAGTGTCCTTCATCTCTCTCTGTTATCAAAGAAAGGACACCAGGTGAAACTCTAGAGGATGATTTCTTCCCACCTGATGATTTGTCTTCTGATGAAGAATATTACATCGAAGAAAGCAAAGCAACCCAGTTCAAGAAATCAGGCATGAGGCGCATAGATGATATCAAAAAGGCATTTTCAAGGGAAAATATTCAAAAGACAAGACAAAATGTTGGCAAGAAGGTACACAGGCTTCGAACAAGAATAGTGACCCCTGAGAGGAGAGAGAGGATCAGGCAGTCAGGAGAGAGACTGAAACAATCTGGGATAAGGATCAAGAAAACTATTTCACAGGCTGCCCCAATGAAGGAGACATTCAAGATCCATAAAAAAAATAAAGAGCGAACAGGAGCCGAAGGTCAGGAGGGGATGCAGGAAGCTGGTGTACGCATTGCCTCTGAGCTCGCAGCAGCAGACCCCTTCACTGAAGAAATCTCTTACACAGAAGTGATCACTAAGGTAAAGAAAGACAAGAATAGTGCAACAAAAGGCTCTTCCCAATCAGCTGAAAAAGGAGTCACAATCCCAGAAGTCACTCTTAAGCAGGAAGGAAAAGAAGGAGGAGGATATGATGATGTCCCTTTGCTAGACTTAAAGCAATCGGCATAAGGAATGAATTAGCAAACACAGCATAGTATCCTTACTGAACAAGAGACAACACAGTATGTATTCACTCAGCTTTAGAAAAATGTGTGAATTTGTGTTATATCACGAAATGCGTTGGTGGTGTTCTATCATTTACACGGGTGTCTGTAGTGTTGTCTTCCTGACAAAAGCCAAGCCGTGCAAACCGAATGAAGGGGCTCCCTCTCTGTCTTGCAGTGTGCCAATAGCCATCGTTAACTCAATGGAACTCACCCGTCAAAGGGAGATGGAAGTCTGCTGTATTTTCAAGATTGATTTAGCAGTCACTTTACAGCCTAATCACTCTCTTTAGTTTTATGTACAACAGTATAAAAATTACTTTCATTATCTTATACCAACTCCTCTAATCACAAAACAATAACAAAGCTATTAATTCATATTATCAAAAGTAAGAACTATGGAAAATGTCCATTTAGCTATACAGATCTTTTAATTCCAGGGCCCTCACTGAAACAGCAGGAGAAGGAAATTCCTGCTTTATCCAGGGTGTGACGAAATGTGGCAGGAGTGGTAGGTTTTTGAGTAAATTGTGTTTCTCCTCAGTGGAAAAGAGAAGCTCCTGAAATGACTAAACATTGTTTCCAGAGTTCTGGAAGAGGAAGGTTTGATGTATGTAAGCAATGCATTTTCTGCACTTATGAAGTAAGAACACATTAAATACAGAATAGCAGAAGGAACAGAGAATGAGGTATTGTATTCATGTTTTAGAAAGATGCGATTGTGAGAAAGGCAAGAGTATGAAGCAATAAAAATGGAATAAGACTAATACATGGGTTCTGGATAAATAGAGAAAAATACGAGAATATTGTAACTGAAGTTTCCTCAAGATCTTTTAAAGAATTGTTACTCTATCCAGAGGATCATAGGGCTCACGAACATAAATGACCAGACAAGGAAATTGTTTTGTTTTGTTTTCCACTCTGTGCTTTTTCCGAGCTTCATTGCAATTAAAATCTATTCTACAAAGCTGCTGAAGTACAGGGCCAATCCATAACCCAATTCTTTGTTTCCTATCATCATCGTTATTGACCAGCCACAGCCTCAGGGATTATGAGACAGACACCCTTTGGAGTATGGAATGCTGCTTATTTGCAACACTCAGGAGCCAGTGCCCTGACATCAGATATGTTTGTAAACACGACTGCTATGCTGACATGGGGTGCAGGACTGTATTGCTCTCTTCACTGTTAAACAGGGTTGCCTTCAAAGCACTACCTAAAGCAATGTTAGCCATTACTATCTGTGTGAAACTTGTACAATATTGCCAAAAGCTGTATGATTGTATTTGATATCTCAGATTCATTTTAACAACAGAGCATAACTTGGTTATCTATATACATTGTTTGAGGATTCCCAGTTAATTGTTCCTGTGTAATTTAAATATAATTAGTTTGATTTCAAATATTCTGCCTGCCAGTTCTCTCATTTAGCCTGGTGTACATCACATTTGAAATGGAACAACTTCAGCAATAGTAACTAGGGAACACTGATAGGGGAAGATCAATGTTATACTATGTCAGTGGCATTTCAAATCAAATTAATGTTGTCAAATTGGAAGCAGCAACTCCACTGAATGAAAGGGCAGGATAGGGCAAGGGAGGGAGACAGGGAGAGGTAGACATTGATTTCAACAGTAAATTGTATGTCTCCACTGTACTGAATTACATGCAAAAAGCAAAGAAAAGGTTTGCTTATAGGATAGGTTGGAGGAACCAGGCAATGGTATGTTCTTCTTCCAGTTCCATATAAAACTGTAGTTATCTTCAGTGAAATACTGTATAATTTGTCTGGTTCTTCTGTAGTATGGCCTGCATTTTGTTCTGCAAGATTTGACATTTTCCTGAACTGACAAACAGAGTTTAGTTATTGAAATGAAAATGTCAAAGTTTAAAGAATTTCTTTGCATTTTTATACAGCAAAACACAAAGCACTAGAACATAACTGCCTATAGATTTGCTTTATATAGCATTTAATTTTATCATTTTACTTGACAAAGAAAGGAAGTGATGCAGTTTCCACGGAGCTTATCATGTAGGATTGCATATAACCTCTATCAAATCTGTATTTTTTAATATTTACATCAAATTTCAATTGTTCAGAGAATGATTTGTTTTCATAGCAAGTAGTGAGTTTTTCAGGCATGCAAAGTATTTCAATGTACGCGCTTCATTTTAAGTTATTATCACAGTTACTGACTTGAATTTTACATGTACCAAGAGATCAAAGATAATTTACTCCATATCCCCTCATATGGGTAGGGGATGGGGAGAACTCTGTGGTTTACAACCTCAATTTCTATACAACAGCATAGCCTTTTACAGCTTGAAGACCCCCTTGTCTTTTTCATAATTTCCAAGAGCAATGATCTTGAAGATCATCCTCCACCCTTCTCAGAAACAGAATTCCCAATGAAATCGGTTGATGTACAGCTGTACTGCGGGGAGGCCTGGTCTGTATTCTTTGAACAGGCAGCTTCACTTGGTAAGATAATCTCACCAGCACTGTGTGTGAAGCAAGCTCAATGGGAGAAAGGGAGCCTGTTTACTGTCCCTGTTTGCTCTGTTTTCTAAGAAGAAATCTGGTACTTTCTGCTTACTTGTGGGTGGGAGTGTGAATATCAAACTTCCTCACAGAAACAGCCCTGCAATTGCTAACTTCAGAGTAAAACTGGTTATAGGGAAGGTTGAACTACTTTCTTAGACACCAGCTGAAAAGAAATTGAAGTGTTTATACAAACATAGAAAGTGTTTACAAGGAGGAAAAAAGAGATTAACAAAGCACTCACTGCAGGTCCTTCTTTCATAATGTCCAACAGCAATTTCTTTTGCTTTGAATTTGTGCTAATGAAAACAGCCAAACACGTTTTCTGCCAATAGCAATCTGTTTATTAAAAGAGAAGTAGCAATCACTCTTCGGTTATGGGGTAGATAGCAATGGTGGTAACAAACAAAAAATACTTCAATCATTTCAGGTGAGTCTATTCCCAGAAGTGGCTTGTGTGTCTTCTACCTTTTTTTTACCTAAACTGATGCAAAATATAGAATAAAAAGCAGTTAAGAGATTTGAGTTTGTGGGATTCAGGCACTAAGGCAAATGGAGTGAATACTAATAGAGCCAAACTGGTGTTCAGATGTGCTTATTCTGAGAAGAGTTTCAAAACATTTTTCTCTCTAATAGAGAGGGCTGTGCACGTCTTCTTTATAATGGGATATAGGTTTAGAAATGAGTTAATATGTGCAAAGGCCATTACTCGTGCAAAGATAAAATCACCTGTTTGTACAGCTTCTGTGATCGTTAGTGTAAACAAGTGAATATTCAAGGAAATGGTCACATCCAATTGTAAAACCACCTAGCAAGTTTACAAATGCAAAATCAAAAGAACTGTGCATTGAAAAACATGCAGACAAACATAAAGTTCTACCATACACTTAACTCACTGTCATTACAGCTTTATTAATGCTACGGATTGTAAGTTTTTAACTACAAATTTGAATTTAAAAAGATTTGTAAAATATTATGAAGAAGTCTTTTCTTAGGAAGAAAAGATAACAGCTATCAAAGAACCACCATAAATGCTAGAGCAGTTGTCACTATCATAAGCACTTTTTTCCCAGTGTTTCCATTATGATCAAGCTAGTTGATTATATTCTCACTTGCTTTATAGCAGTCACCAAATTTTACATCTGCAACTGTTTTCCCTCTGATATTCTCAGGTTAAGTACATTTATCATTTTTGTTGCTAACAGAGTAAACTGATCCATGTGTAATTAGCACAATCTCTATATATCACTTGTTAAATCCCAGGAGAAGTTAGCCACCACTTTCTCAATACAACAGAAGTCACACAGGCTGCAGGTTAATTTTCCTAGGTGGCTCTTTCTTTATATCTTGGTCCTTATTTTGAATTGCAGAGCAGTGCAACTCCCCGTAAAGTCCAGTGATCAGGATTCTGCACTGTTTTCAGATCCAAAGAGAAAATGTATGTCAGATCAGTTCTTCGAGGCTTTTTGTAGACAGGGCAGGAGTAAACACTTCCTTGTTGCTTCTTTGGGTCATGTAGTGCTGTTGTGCTAACAGCATACACATGGACTACAGGAAGACTTGTGAACAGCACCTGAGAATGTTAAAGAGACATGAGGCTCGGCATTACAGAAGCAGGATAGGGTGCCTGAACTCCAAATACTGGAACTAGATTCATTGATGGCCTTCAGCAAAAGCACGAGCACCTCAGCAGAGGTACATGCAAGAACACAAGTCCTATGCTCACTACTTCATTGATCCTAACTCTAAGCCAGTAGTAGCTTAGGGACAAGAGATGTCAAGAAGCCTGGAAGGAAAAGAAAGCAGCAGAAACCTGGAAAACAGCACGCCATGGAAGTAGATGGAAAAATGGCAAGGTGGTTCTAGGAGGGAGGGAGACCATTGTCTTTTTTCCCATCCATTTCTCCTTTGGTTAGTGTTCCCCATTCTTTACCTACCTCCTGTTTCCTGAATAGCAGCACTGGAACTAAAAAAGTAAAGTTGCATTTAGCAAGCCTCCTATTACATCTGCACTGCTGGCAGTGGAGCTTCAAAGATCCAAGGGGCTGCTTGGGTGTTTATTCAGACTAGATCCACTCAGATCTTCTAGCAATGTAATGTATTGATTGGCGGGGGGGAAAAAAGGGCCCAAACCCAAGAGCAACATGGAGGATTGCTGAACACTCCAGAGTACTTGAGTAAACTCTGTGTTTGAAGGTGTCTTTTGACAAACCAGGCAACAGCTGTCACCAGAAGCTACAGCTGGCAAGGTTTGGTTTCGAAAAGTTTGCTCTCAGCCAGATGCCAAAGTGTTTTACCCACAGAGAAGAATTACCTCAACTCCAATTCCAGGACAGTTATCAGTGGTTTGGAAAAAGTTTATGAGTGCAAATAATGGCAGCTTCCCCCGGGCAGTGACCACAGCATCTAATCACTACTCCATAGCTTGGTTTTAAATCTGCTTAGTCACATCAGTAAAATGTAACTCCACACATGGATAAATGAGCATAAACCCAGAACTAATGCTCTTCCTCCTATTCAAAAACAAATGACAGGGATTTCTAGTCATTCAAACACTGACCTCCACAGCAGCTGTCATCAAACCCAGTCCTGGGCTTTGGAAGTTGTGATAGGGTCACACTTGGTCAGTCAAAAGAAGGCTGACTATGGGGTGTATAATTTCATTTAAACATGGCTGGTTTTCTAGGACCCCTGAAGCCAAGGAGCCTGGCATCTGGTCTGATCTAGTGCAGCTCATCCTAAATTCATTTTCTAACAGAAGTCTTTTTGTTTGGTTCTGGTGAGTAAACACTCTGTCCTCCTGCCAGGCCTGCTAATGTTTTAACCTCTTAAAACCTGTTGTGAAACCACTGCTGCAGGCACTCAAAATACTTCCTGGCATTCTCTGAGCACACCATATTATGCCACAGTCAGTCATGCTCACTTGACCCTTACCTTTGGTGCCGACTCGACCAGCTTACTATTTTTGCGGTCCCAACCTGCCCCCTCAAGGAAAAGGCCGTAGATGTAAACCCCACCAATGTCAGCAGGAGGAGGGCCAGTAACATCTTCTTTCATCATCTTGGTCACTTCATTTTGTAAAACAACACTGTCAAGTGCCCACCCTTTCGCTAAATTTATGCGAGTTGTCTCTTGCCTCATAGCAGTTAGGAATCCCTAAGGAGATTGAATATGACACAGAGTGTTTTAAAATACTTGAACTTAACCATTAACCACTTTTTCCCCTATATCATAGTGACATCAGCAGTATAAAGCCTCATACCACAGAATTTTGTCTGCATATAGAACTAAATTCAGTTGTGTAAATTCAATGGTTTCTTACATTTCTCCAGTACCATGCATTCTTATATATTTGGTGTGCATGTGTTGGTGCTAAGGAGCCACAAATTGGTTTATTTAACATATCGAAAGCTGCATGTCTAACTCACTTCTACTCACATGCCTACTTTACAACCAGCCAGATGGAGAGAGGTTTACAAGGCTGTCAGATTAATATGTTTTGTGAAGTTCCAAATACAGGTAATTGCTAAGCCACAAATAACACCAGTATTTCCCGTGTTATATTACTCACCTTAGCTTATAGCAACATTGTAAAATTGCTTTTCAGTCAACAAATCATGGAGCATTTTACAGAATACAAAGGAAGTACAAACTGGAATCGATACAATTAAATAATGAAATGCCTCTGTCACTTTGCCCAGTGCAAAGCCTTCATATATTACAATAACATACTATTGTAGGCACCAGCAAGTTAAACTCACAGGACTTCAACAGCACAGAATGAAACTCACTCTCTGTTCTAAAAAGTTACAGTCTCATGATATGGTTAGAAGCTATCATAAGACAAGCCAGGCTGAAGAAGCTGGTTGGCTTCTCCCATATAACTGTCCATGTGCATGCACATTGCAGTACATGGAAATCACCTTAGTCCTAAGAGACGGAAGAGTATATAGCCTGATTTGCACTTCCAGTGGACGTGCCGGGGATGTATACCTTATTTTACCCTATGGAAACCTACTTGCATAGCCATGAGATGAATGAGTAACACAAAAAAATTGAAGATGCAAGAGCAAGAGGGACTTACTGAGAAGGACAGATAGGAAGGAAGAAGTTTCAAGACAGATTTCAGAGCAGAGAAAGAAGGTATCTGGAGACAGAGATAGGAGAATACAGAGCCACATGAGGAACACACAAAGGAGGGTATTAGAGAGCCCAGCAGCACATCTAGGAAGAAATCAGGAGCAATAAGGGAATTGAACAAGCTTATTATTTTTCTTCAGTATTCACAGCTGCTGTGAATAGCAACTCTGTTGAGCTATTAGGGCCAAATGAACAGAAAGAAGTCAGATAAGCATGTTGGTCTACTGAATACAGGGGCCAATCTCTGGCTGCTGCAACTGGAGTGCTTGTTGCACGTGATAAGTGTTTTGTAGCCACACAATACCCTTCAAGTTTTGAGAACATGAGATGACATTCATGAACTCAGATGTTTTGGTTAACTGACATTGGCTGCTTCTCATTAATATCATTCCAGAGACCTCAGGAGAAGTATTTTAAAGAGGTTTTGTGATAGCAGAGATAATTGTAATTGCATTTGAAGTAGTTGAGAGCTCCAGCATATAGCTAAGGGAGACAGGATTAAAGGCCAAGTTCTTCTATTAGAAATGCCATTAAATGAAAGCAGAATCCTTGTAGTTAATTTGTGGAATTTTAATGTGCAGAAACATGCTAGTACCAATAGTTTAAAATACATGAAGTGTTCACTGACAGAAGGCCCCAGAGGGCTACTGGATCCCAGATAAACTGAAATATTAAAGAAAGAAGAGCCTAAAGAGGACAGGACAGAGCAATGACTGTATTAAGGGAATCAGTTCAAAGGCACTGTGGAAACATTAGAATAAAAGCAAGCTCGAAGCTATGAGTTGTCTTCAGGGATAAGATTTAGACTGCAGACTATTCTTCCAGAGATGGCAGGACCTATATGCTGTCTGCAGTGGGACTTGAAATACTTATCTGCTCATTTGAATGAGTCCTAGACAGTGTTTAAAGACTACAGCTGTGAGCTGGAAGCCCAGCTGGGTATCCCAGGGTGGGTGAACAGCACAATTAACAGCGAGAAATAGTCAAGTGGCTTGAGGTGCCACTGTATGTCTGAGGGCTTGGCTTTACTCAAGACCCTCTGTCAGAGACATCATGGACCAATGGACCACTTGCCAGGACATTTGTTTTGATTTCTGGTAACCTGTGCTCTGGATTTTTGGGGTTTTTTGTTTGCTTGTGGGTTTTGTTTTGTTTGCTTTGTTTGTTGTTATTGGGTTTTTTTGTTGGTTTTGGTTGGTTGGTTGTTTTTTTGCAGGGGAGGATGTTGAGATTTAAGAAACAGGGAAAAATATGTCTTCTTTCTTCACCTGCCTTTTCTGGAACTTCTCTCTGGCTGAAGGCTGTTAAAGCTTTGTCCCTTTGCTTTCTAACAACCCACGCAAACCAATTCTGAACCTTCTAGTCAGGGAGAAGCAGGCTTCCATGGAAGCTATGACAAGAAATACAGAAATCAGTTAAGTCTGTTGCTTTCACAATCATACTCTCTCCTTTGCCTTGCTTAGGAGGTTCCTTGTTTGTCACTTATTTTGCAAATTCTGCAGCAAGCAAATTATGGCAGATTTACTAGAATTAAGTGGGCACTGAGGAATAGAGGCATTGTACTTCGTATTCTTACTAGCATTCACATTGCTTTGGCATTCAAAGGTCTTAGAAATAGGCTGAGGGTTCATTATGCTAAGTACTATATAACCAAAAAGACAGTTTTGCCTCACAGGGTTTAAAATCCACATACAGGACAACTGACAGCAACTGGATACCGAGATGTAAACAAGGAAACAATAAAATAGGATATGGAAATTGGAAGGCAGAAATGAGATATGCCTAGTGACAAGTTTTTTGAGGAAAAAAACTAGTAACATCAGATTAACTTCCAGCAGGGGAGAAAATTCAGGGCATTTCTTGTTTTGTTCACCCCAGCTGTCTCAGTCCAATTTAGACACACCTAGGGAATCAGGTTTCTTTTACATAGAAGCCTGAACCTGCTCTCATTTGTATCACTATAACTAAAGATTAACTTATGTGAAATTACTGAATTTATCCTAGTGTCTAAACAGTTCAAGAGACGGCAGAGGCAGGTCCTACATTATGTTTTATTGCCAGAATGCCTCATTCTCCCAGTGCTAATAATCTACTTTATTGTCTTGTGTTATCCATGGTGTTTATCCATTGACTGTGAAGCAAACAGTGAGATCTATGCAAGTAGGCAAATTACAAATTATTTAGGAGCTGCATTTCATCTCAAAAATGAAAGGAATTTTCTGACAATCTCTCAGGTAGTACAAACAACCCACTAGAACTGCAGCACTAATACTTCATCACCTCAACTTGATTGAGAAGATGAAATCAATTTTTCTTAATATGAAAGACCAATTTTAAACACAGCAATATTATTAATGACATAATAATAGTTAAGTAAATAGAAAAGAAGCCTTTGCTCAGGTGAATTTTTTTTAGAATGAGCCATTCCCACTGCCTGGGTTACAGAAAGTGGAGACTTCAACAGTAGCCATCTCATTCTTAAGCTTGTAATTGTCAGCACAAATAATTTTTTTTAATCAGGTAAGCATACCTAATTCTTGAACCTTTTTCTTTGCATACTATGTATTTTAGAACTACATGTTATGAAGTGTTTAATTATTATATTTCTGGAGGCTTTCTCACTCACTATGAACTAGTAAATCACAACCTGTTTGGGGACATTCTACTTTGATTATTGGCAGCTTTTTTGAGAAATATAGATGTATGGATCCAAAAAACCACAGGATGACCAATTTGAGCTGGCAAAAATTCAGAACAAACACAATCCCAAAGCACAAAAAAAACCCAGCGAAAATGGCCGATACAAAATCTGTATCAGTTCTTGCTCATTTGTAGTGCAAAAGCAAACAACAAAACCAAAAGTCTATTAGGATTGCATCAGCCTGATCATTGCAGAAGTTATTTAGAAATCTTTTAAAGTGCCACAATCAATCTGTTGCTAACAAACCAAGTATGGAAGCATAATCATTTTATTAAAACTCCTACTCCTCTACCTCGTACTTTTGCTTGGGAACTCTTTGCTAAGGGATTCTGTGAGCACACTTCCATGCTATAAAATGGTATTGGCAGACAGCTGACACAGACAGGGTAGATGATAGATGCATATTTCCCAGCAGTAATCCTAAAGAATATTTGCTACTATTGCTTTCTCTATTCTAGGCAGCTGTTTCAGCTAGCTTTTGCATTGCTAACAAGTACTGAGATCAAAATAGATCTTTAAAATAGCTCTTTGCTAAGGCTTCACAGAAACCTGTTGGCTGGATGCTCTCACAATGACTCATTTCCACAACTCCTACTTCCCACAAACATCTGTGAATCACAAAAAGCTTTAATGAATGTGGATAGCTGTGCAAAGAAACTACACATCATCTAGGTATGTATACTTCACTTCTTTTAACTCTGTTCTCAGCTGTTCCATTTTGCGTGTTTCATTTTGTGCCAGGTTTTTATTTTAGATGGTGCAGGCGAGAGGCTGTACTTTTTATCTGCCTCTGCAGACCAAGCCTGGCACAATTCTGGGGTGATATAAATAACAAACCTTCCATTTCAAGGAACTGATTTGCAAGGACTGAGAGTCAAGTCCAAATCTCTTCTTCCTATGTCAAAGTTTTGAATCTTACCTTGTTTTGTACTCAAATAGATTTTCATACAATGAACAAAAACCAGATTACTGTAACAGAGGAGGGGAAAAAAGAAGGCTAACACAGAAATGTGAAAAGCTGTATTTACCCAATTTCCAGAAGATTAATTTCATTATTTCAGTAACATTATTTTGGTCTAGTAAAAGCTTCTTCAATAGATGTTGAGGTTAATTTATCCTACATTTATGCTAAAAATTGAATTTAGATTACACTTCATATAGTCACAATTGAGTCACCTTGAAGTACTCTCAAGGTCTAATGTAACTGTTACATTGGAGTTAGAAAGATCAATCTGGCAGTCTTACCTGTGGATTAAAGAATCCTGTCATCCAGAACTGATTTGGTCGGCCATCCTGCAGCCAACTCTTGAACTGCTGGTTTCTTTCAAGAAGTTCAGTAAACCAAAATCCTAAAGTAGCCGACTCCCAGGAAATCCTAAACCATAGTTTTGGAATTCTAGCATCATACATACTATCTAAAGCATCTTGCAATTCTTCTGACATTATTATGGTTCCTGGAAGACAAGTAAAGCATTCAGAATGAACTTTCCCCTAGCTTGCAAAGGCAATTAAAACTTCCAAATGACATTCTGATCTAATAAGCCCTCTTTTGTTGTGCCTTAATTGCACACCTATTGCACTAAAATCTTATCAGTTAGCAGCTAATTTGTTCAAACTTATAGGACTTGATTCTAAGTTAAAGGTGACAAATTATATTTCTTCTGTATATTGACCAGAAATAAAGATTTTTTTAAAAAACAACTCCTTCTCCCTCTCACATAATATTTATATTAATTATATTCACACTGTGTTTGGAATGTGATTAATCATTTAAATGTTTTTAATATATTATAATGGTTCCTACATACGCGATGAATGATAGAGATATACCATGTAACTCATCTATATCCTAAGCATGTGCTGACAGTGACTATATTCATGAAATTCTGTTATTAATGATAACTTTGTATATTTCCATTATCAAGATTCCCAGTGGGAAAGCAGTACATGGAATAAACCTAGAAGTAAGATTTTTATATATATTTTTTGGCAGCATGTACTCCCATATTCTATGCATAGTACTGTTGCGTCCACTGAAATATTGGCATTTACCAAGACAATGATTTTTCAGTGACAGTCAACATTCCACATGCTAGAAGTTCCTACATCTTATCAGTTTGTACTCTCAGTACTGAGCAACATTTTCTTCCCTGTTTTTGTGGGCAGGCTGGAGCTTTTCAAGTAGGGACATACAACCAGTCTCTGACCCAAAGCACAGTGAAATCTCTTCGGATACCTGCCCGTTATAACTCAGAGCAGCTGCTGAGAACGCTAAGCCAGAGTGTTCTTGAGGATGAGGTATGTTCACAGTTCTGGCCTTGCCCATGTAGCTGCATAAATATTCCTAGTGAGTGGGTGTCATCTCTGGCAGTAGGCATACAGTGCTTGAATTTCAGCACTAAATGACATCTGTGGGTGTTGGGATACATTCCTGCAGCTAAAATACTTTGATAAAAATTAAAATAATTTTTAAAATAAAATAATTGTCAGGATTAAAATTAGTAACACATATGAAAAATAATGGCATCTTTCTGAGGAAAGGTTATACAGATGTTTGAAAAACTATATTGGATAAATTGGATGAGTAGCACAACACCACAGGACTCTCATATTTAACTTCTGAGAAGATTAGAGTGCTGGTTACCATGTGAAGAGACTGAATGTCCTACAAATTTAACATGACAGGTTTGAATGTTCTATGAATCAGACAGGTCAGCTGTTAATAACTTGGTTATTTTGGGGTTTACTTCATGATATTCTCTTTCTTTGATGCAATAAAGCCCATCTGAAAATGACTGATGAAAGGTCAGGTCAGGCCAGTTAAAGACATTAGGGTATTTCCATGCTTCAAAAACAATACGTAACCATATTGTTTCCAGTTTAGAAATTAGGATTCCCCTTTTTCATTGCCCTAAATTTATAATGTCACACTTGTAAACAACATCTAAATCCATCCAATTGCTGTGTAGTAAATAAGCCAAATAAAGCTACTCAGTTCTGAGGATGACTAGTTTTTATTGTCAATTAAAGTAAATAGGCTGGTCTTTTAAATTGATCTGGTTTTAGGGTGATTCATTCAATAGATATAATGCTTTGAATGGACTACATCAGGACCTTGTATTATTTCACAGAGTTTCCCCTTTTCACTACCATACCTACCACAAGCTGAATCTGAAAACTGTGGAATTTGTAACATTTGGATCTACATTTTTAATTTGACATTTAGGAAAGCCTGTATCTGGACTAGAAAATGTGTGTACCTCATTTAAATGGGTGGATAAATTTAGGAACAAAAGATGGATCTTAAACTCCAGCATGAACCAAAAAAACCTTCAATTCACTGACTGATTCTCTTCCCACAGGCACAGATGTGAGTCGGGTATAACCAGAATAATTATGTAAGATATAAATGAGACGAGAAGCAGCTAGTCTCTCCATCAAGTACAGTTTGCCAATAGCTGACATCATTATAATAGGATTGGAGAATATCCCTTGAGGACAATACTTGCTAGACAATGAATCTGTTCAGCTAGTCTTAGCAGTACACAGAGGGAAAAGCTCAGTGAAAACATCAATCCATTCTTGACTGTAAGAGTTGCAGCTACAGAAGTTGATCTTTCAAGCCTTTATTCCCCACTCACATTTACGTCCCAAGCAACCAGGTTTGTTATTGGAGCCATCACTCCTTGCCTTCACCACCAAGATGCAACTGTCTTTTCTTCATTGAATATGTTGAAGAGAAAATCCCAACTTGCTTGTAATTTCATAAGCTTTCCTCCCTTCCAGCCTGTTGGCAACAGTTAATGTGCTTTCCCCAAAGAAAAGATTACTTATTATTCCACCCAAGCTTACAAGGTATACAGAGTACTAGATAAGAACAATAAAAGCTAATGTATGTTTCCCCATACCTAAAACTTAACCTGGTTTTTTTTGCAAGCTTTAGTATGTTTCTGCTAGTTCAGTGACCACCATCACTGTGCTGAAATAAGTCAACTTCTTTTCTTCAGGCAGTTCTTTGGGTATTTCTTCACTTGGAGCACTTGGGCACTTCAGCATTTGGAGATGATCCCCAGGATGCTGTCCAAAGCTCTTTTAACTCCACCATGCTGTTTTAATCCTAAGGGTCTTAGCTATTTATCACCTCCTTTTGTTCCTGGTCTCCAGAACAAGAAGAGTAAATCAGGAAGCCGAGTCCTGCAATGCACAACACTATCTCCATTTTTCACTTCTACACTGTGGTATTCTCTATAGCTGCACCTAACCTTTGTCCCCATTCAGTTTTCTGTTTGTTTCCCAACTTCCTTTTTTGGTGCAGAATCCTTTGATTTAATTCTTCAAATCAGGAGAGATGAAAGGAACTGAGAAACTTGAGTAGCATGTGATTTTTCACATAGCGGAGCACACAAATCCTAGATTCTCTGCAACAGCTAATTCCCTCAGTCAGTAAGAAGGCAATTTGAAAGTAACCTTGCAAATTGTCCTGAAAACTTACTAGCTCCAGTACTAAATGTACTTGGCTGCACTCACCAAAGGACTGAAAATAAAAATTTTAGAGCAATAATTTGAAGATTAAAATCCATGCACACCTCCCAAAAAGCAATACAAGTCACTACCCTGAGGTAGAGTAATAGATCAGGCAGATAAGCTATTTTCTGCAGTTTGTCCTAAATGTGCAATGTGTGTTTCTAAACAGTTGTCCTGGCCCCAGCATCATGGCAAGCACATATAACACCTATTAAAAAGTCCAGAAATAACATGCCACATTTTGTAAAAGACAGCAGGAGGTATTCTGGCATTCTTACCAGGATGAGCAGTAAATAATGGATGAGAGCTTCTGAGCCACAAGTAACTACACCACAAGACATACTGGACTCATCCCCTCTATTCCTCAAATGAATTCCCTACTGTTACATTCCATTAATGCCCTCACTGATTGCTCTTAATCAGCTTTGAATAAAATCCTCATCCAAAAGTGGAATACACAGATGACACCTACAAGCCTTACACACACACACACACACACACACACACACACAATGTAAGAATTAGTAAGGAAAGAGCCCAAGATCTTCAAGTCCAAAAGTCTATTGCCCTTGTCAGTAGGCCAAACTAAAATTGTGTCAGTGTTAGCAATCTTAAAGAATTATGAGTCAAACCAGAACTTAGCCAGCCAGTTGGAATGAGTCCATATTCCTTCCCTTTGTGGTAAATTACCTTCCTGTGCACTCTGGCAAGACTAGTTTCCCGAGCTTCAGTTTTTTGCCACATAGATTAGAATAAATTATCAGCTACCTCGCTGGCTCTTTTGGAGTTCATTTATATCCCTCTGGCAAGGTGCTATGTACAATGAACAGAAATTCCTTGCAGCAACATGATGCAAACAATACCATCAAGATCATGTTATTCTGAGTTGGAAAAAAATAGTGAAATTTACCTTGTTCTTTCAGGGGCTTAACACATGAGTTCATGCAGATGACATAGGAATTCTAAGTAATGCTTATTATGTATGTAGAACTTTATGCTATCTCATGTCTACATGAAGTTCTGGGTGTTTCAACATATTATATGAATGACAATAAGGAAACACTTAAGGCCAACATGCTAGTTAGAAATGCAGTATAAGGATGGTGAACAGGTAAAAGCAGGTAATGAAATAGTTTTTAATAAGGTAGGAGATTAATGACTAGGATGTACAGAAACTAGTGAAATGTGCCAGTATTCCTCGAGGACTTGTTATTAACAGTTATTATTCAGCTTTGTCTGAATTATAAAATTCCAAAAATATTGGAAACACATTAAAAATGCATAATTTTTTACTCTCCATTCCTTCTGTCTCAATAGTCTCACTTGTATTTTCTCACACTTCTCAACCTGACATATATACCTGAAACATGCTAGTGTATTAATTTTAATGAGTTTTCATGAATATAACCCATGTGTCTTTTAAAGAACATGCATATAGTATACATCTGTGTGGGTAAAAAAAGGGCAAATACCAAAGTCCCATCTCCCCTTAGTAATATCCTTGTTCCTGATCCTATTATTCAAAAAGGTCGAATTGCCCTCTCTTTCAGTGTAGTATAAGAATAATCTGTGACTTGCTTTTCCAAGTCCTAATGTGTATGGTATGAATTATATGAATGAAAATATGCTAGCTTTGTAACATGAAGGGTGCCATTTTGTAGTTGCAGCGGAAAGATGGCTCAAGCCTGGTAAAGGCTTAATGTCATGATGATTTCTCAAGTAGATATTTGTACTGATTCCACTTCTTTTGCCTTCTGTGTTGGTCTTATGGTTTATGGCTCCCCTGTAGGTACTTGTCTTGCGAGTACTAAGAAAAATGTAAGGAACAAAAACTCTAGGGCAATGGAAACAAATCTTTACACCTTACAAGTCATGTGAAAGCTTTTAGAAGGATTGCTGTTTTCTCAGGAAATATGTTAACAGGAAAAAGCGTCTCTCTCCTAACTCTGCAAGTACTGCACAAATAGCAGCAGGAGTTCTGTGGTCATGTGGCACATATATGACATGAAAGGATAACAAATCCAAGGTTTCTTGTATGGCCTTCATTTGTTCATGAAGTAGGCAGTTCAAAAGGTTTAGTTTGAAAACAGAAAGCTATAAGGTACCAGAAACAAATGCCAAGTGGATGAGCATTTGATTCTTTCACAACAAGCCTTTAAACAGAATGTTAAGTAGCTTAAAAAAAAAAAAAACCAAACCATGAAATAAAACCAAATTAAAAGCTGTGTTTATTTTCATTGCCAAGGATTCAATATCCACTTTCAGTGCTACTACAAATATGCTCCACTGCTGAGATTCATGGAAGCCACTCAAGGGAGACTAGGGATAACTCCCACGGAATCTCTCTTCTCACTTCCTTCACTTATAGAAGACACATCAGGGGGCCATCAAAACACTTACCACTCCTACTTCAGTGCATGGAGAAATACAGGGACATCCCCCCCCATCTCTTAGATAGGCCACATTCAGTTCCCCTCTACTCCAACAAACTCAGAGACTAGGAATAGCAGAATGGGTCATTAGATTTTATTGCATTTAAAGACATTATCTTCATTAGTGGGAGAAGGGGTTTGAAGTGTCCACTCTCCAACAAACAGCTAGAATATTAGCATTCTGTGCCAGAGGTCTCTATGCTTCCAAATGAGTAACATAAGGCACATACACAGGAGCTCTGGAACTCATATACTGCCCTACAAAGAATATGGTTACCTTCTGACAGGGGCTCAAGATCTGACATTCATAACCCATTAGAATCCGGAGTTTTGGTTCAAGCCCCATGTCTTACTGCTCCTTGAATTAAAAGAGGAGAAAACAGTTCTTTTCCTTGTCTCTAAAAAGATTTCTCTATTTAGAACATAGTCTCTACTCAGGTCACTTCAGAGGACAAAAATCATTGCTGTTTTCTGACTTATGTGAAGCTCTGTACTATACCAACTGTGAAAATAATTCTGGGTCAATCAATAAGTAATTAAAACAGAACTAATGGTTGGGACATAACTGAGAGCACAAAGTGTAGCTACAATTTAATTATTAGAATTTGATCCAAAAAAGTATCCCTCCAGGCAGCAAGGTTTATTGGTGTAGATGCAGGCTTGTGGTGCATGGCTACCAACAAACACACTGGACACACGCTGAGCATCCTCACCCCTCCTGAAAGCTGAATGCTCCGAATCTGCTCTCTGGATAGAGGGGCAAAACTGGCTCTGCTAATTCCCTCAACATTCCTCATGTTCATCTGCACAAGGGCTCCCTCTGAGGAGGGCTTTACATTACCTCAAATGTAACTGAGTGGGCAACAGCAAAGTGACAAAATCAATCTATTCACACCCAACCTGCAGAATCAAATATTCAGACTTCCTTTCATAAAGCACTATGACACAACATGGAGATGCATTATATTCTTAAGCACAAAATTTGTTTCAAAAATTAGATCTGCTATAAGCAGGTGCTCAGGTTTTAACAGGTTCATGAAGCCAGAGTCAGATGCACGACTAGGGAAGATGTCAAAATTCACATGACCTGTTTGAGGAGGCTGATCAGTTTACCTCACTGTGAAGAAAAAGAAGCATTTCAGATGATCTGAGATTGCAGTCGGCTAGTTTTGGGGGAGAATCTAATATGAGAGAGTTTGGGGTTTTCCCCTTTGCTGAGGCAAAAGAGAGTGCCTAAATGTTCTTTCCTTCCCATAATTAACAGTATACCAAATGCACTTAATGCATCATGAATCTGTCAGAAGCCATTAACCATCATTGTTAACTGTACATCCAATTTTGTTTTCAGAGCAATTTTTCACTATATTTAACTTGCCTGTCCCTGAGAAAATTATAATGTTTTAGAGGATTGAACAAAAGTTACAGCATTAACTTGATTAAACACCTGGTAGAGAACTGTGCCCACTGTGGAACTGAATACTAAGTGCAAATAAATTATGTTACTCATCCACCCCTCTGCAGAATACTGTACATTTTGAGAATTTAAATATATCTGTGACAATCAAGGAAAGATTAATACATTCCTGGATGGAAAGCATTATTTTCACTTACTTGAAAAGGGGCTCTCTGCAAACATAAAAGGGAACTTTCAGGTCAGTATTTAAACAAAGCACAATTGTTTCTTCCAGCCTCATCTTTGCATAGGTTATTACAAGATATTGAAGCTAATTAGCCTTGGGCACATCTATGAACATCTTTCCTAGATTTCCTGGATAGGCATGATGTTTCTGAAGCATGCATTGTTGCCTTGATGTATCATACAAGTTATAGGAAAAAATTCCTTTTGATTCTTTTGTAACAGAAATACAAATTAAAAAAAATCTCCCTTTATGAAAGACTTATTGTCAAAAGGCTGGAAAACACCAGTAAGACAGATCACAGTACTGCCGTCAACTAGATGAGAAGGAACTAGTTTTGAGGCACTCTGACTTTCTCCCTATGGAGGCAGTTTGCTATCTCAGATATTTTCTGCCTCTGTGCTGGAGAACAGCAGAATTGAGTGAGATCTTAACCAATGGAACTGAAGTGTTCCTGTTTCAGTTTCATTCATTGTTAATTCTAGAAGCATAGCTGAGCAACAGTATACTTTCTTTCCTGGATATTTCAACTCTTGCAGATGAGCAAAATGCAGAAAGAAAGCAGACCAACATCATCATCCCTTCTTTTTCCTCAATCCTTTTCTGATCAAATTTTCCATCTGTTTCTAGTCTCCTGTATTCTTGATTTATTTTAACTACATTCACCATTGCTCACTTTCAGCCAAATATTCCTGTCTCTGAGAGATACAGAGTGTTGTTGCCTGCCTCTTGTGATGGCTAAAAGAAGAACCCTATCACTCTCTTTTGACTGGCCCTCCCACTCACTTCAGCTTCCATTTAGAGACATCCTATTTGGTATATCCAGTTTCATGAACATTGCAAATCTCGCCTTAAATTAGAGTCTTTGCCACCTGGCCTCCTGAGTGCCCTGACTCTCAATTATTTAGCAGAAACACTTCTACCTTGTTCTATATAATTATGTCTCAGCTTAATTTCATAAATTACTCTAGCACATGACCTGTGGACCTAATCCTGCAATTCAGCTTCTCTGAGCTCTGTAGAGATCCTAGAGAGAATCACAGAAGTGTAGTAGTGCTGTGGGACATGAATTACAATAGTGGAGCTCACGTATACAGAATAATTAAGGTGGGATGTCCTTAGAGATGCAGTCAGGAGATTTTAAGTGCTAGAATTAGTGATCATATGATAGAGAGAGAGAAAAAGAGAAAAACTGGGGGAGACAGAACAAAAGAGAAAGATGTAAAAAGGGAGGAAAGGAGGGAAAACACTTATTTAGTTATATAGTATGATCAAGTGTTAGTAATAAATATTGCATCTTAATTAGTATGATTTTTAATATTGTAACTTACCATCAATAGCCAATTTGAGATCAGTCAGTGTAGCTCGAACTCTTGATATAACATGTTGCATGCGGTAAATTTCTTGACGGAGAAATATGTTCATGGGTTGAATAGCTCCCATCTTTTGAAGCTGGGCTTTCACCTAAACAAGAATAGTGCTATGATTATAAAATTTAATCTCCTGTTTCCCATGCAATAATTTTTGAAAGTAAAAGGATGCTTTTCAGTTGTATTTCATAATTCCTGAGAAAAGAAACTTTTATGTAATAAATGGTTGTTCAAGTCCTGCGCCAACTGTAAGAATTAGCACACTGTGACTCATTAGCTTACCAAAAGGAGCTCCTCCATCATTCTGAGGGAAAGTTCCCTCTTTTTGAAGGGACACAGCAGTTCCTTCTGTCCTTGCTAGGCTGCAGGGTCTTAGATCTTAAAAAAAACAAACCCCACACACTATATAAAAGCATGTTTGATGGTAACTTCTTCATATTTTCAAATTGTGCTAGGTGAACTTTCTCACCTCTTCTTGCCCTGCTGAGTTGAAATAATACTACAAATGGAGTTCAACTTAACAAGCACAATGATACATGAAAGTTGCTACTTCCAATAGCACAAGACTCGTTCGTAAGACAAAGTGCATTACTAGAGAAGCAGGATTGCCAGGAATAATTCAGATGCCACAGAATTCTGTCACACTGTTATGTGCACCATTTTGTAAGTAGAAGCTTTTGGCCTTCTTAGTTCTTAAGGGTAACAGTTTTACTCATATTCAATAGAGAACATTCTCAAAATGGAATTAGTTTTCTATGTTGCTTAAGGACAAGTCACAGTAACAGTAGTAAAAGTATATCCTGTCTCACTTTAGCATATGATGCATATACAATATGCTTCAGACATTCATGTATATCAAAGATCGCTGTGTACGACAGTGCATGAAGGAAGATTTAGTGGCATCCACAGAAATCATGATGCCTATACTTCACATAGTACCAGAATTACTGATTTTTAAGACTTTCAAGTGTTTTTCCCCACTATGACTCTGCTTTCAGAAAGCAAATGGCTTTCTCTCTGTACTCACTACCACTCTGCCACATGCATCATCTTTCACACTGAAGCAGTCTGAACCCTAATCTTTGCTATAATCACTCCTTCCCTCTGCAGGTGAAATTCCACAAGGGACTCAGGAACCATAAAGAGATCTCAAGCAGTAAAATAAGACCCCAAATTGAGATACCTATATGGCCATTAATTTATCATAAAAGAGCTGACCCATAGGATCAGTTTGCTAAAATATTGTAAAAGCTTATTTTGAGCTTACTAACAAAAGATGAAGAGAGAGTTAGAAAGTCTATTCTTTCAAAGAGCAGAATACATTGGAATTTTACTGCATCTGAGTAGAAGCCACAAGATTTAGTATATGTGCTATTTCATCATAGCCAGAAGTCCACTGCATTTTGCTTTGTGTTTTTCCAGATACACTCATATATCTCATTGTACAGATTATTACTTATACTATACATTATATATACATAGTAAACATTACTAAAGATCTTACTATTACACTGAAGAGCAACCTTCAGCACAATGAATATAATATAGCAGTTGAGCAGTTATAATTGCTGGTATAAATGAGTAAATGCTTTGACAATTTCCAATTCTCAGGTTTCAACTCCAAGCCCAATAAAATGCTCTTTTTCAACATTATATGCTATTCTCCTTGGGAGACAGCTATCAGCAAGGTTATTCATCATATTTTAATCTCAAGGACCCATGAGTTTGTCAGACAGAATATCCAAGAAATAGGTGCCAGCCAATTATGTTAATGCTTTGCAGTGTGACAGTTCATTTTACAGACTGAGTTAATGTGTTTCTTCCCGTAAAAGAGAAAAAACACTACTCAAATCAGCAATCACAAGACTAGAATTGAGACAATAAACTCTTTTTGGATGATTTACACAAAGTCTTGATTGTTTTCATACAAAATCCAGGGAAAGCGTCTGCTTTCTGAAAATTTCACAGGAATTGATAATTCTCCCTTTTGTTAAAAAAGCAAAAAAAAAAAATTTGGTTCTTTTTTTCCCCAGAATACTTAGAAGTCTACTGCATGACACTAATCTGAAAGTAATTATACAGAATACAGTCCATGCATTTAATTCTTTAAATAAGAAATACACTTTTTTCTAGTCTACAAAGCATGTGTTCCTTTTAGGTATTATTTAGAGGAAGAATTTCTCCCATTTGAGGAAAAAATGTATGGAAGATGCTTTTAAAAGTGTTATTTTCTAAAATATTGCTATTTATGAATCTACAAAGAGAAGACAAAATAAATATTCTAAAAGATTACTGTATTGATAATCATAAAATTTGTTTAACTAGTGAAATCTCAGAATTTAAATAGTCTTGATTTTTTTTACATAATGTAGTGAATTGATGATGCAGAAATTCATTAATCCATCCTAGATATGTTCACAGCACCAGTCTGGAGCACCAAGTGTAACCAGGTATGACGACTGAAGAAAAGTGCATACCTCCTACTGTATTGTATACGAATCATTCCCAATCTGCAGTGAGATTTACTAGGTGTAAAATAGTGACTTTCTTGGGAAATCCTGATGTTAAAATTAGTTTTAAGGTATGATTGACTGTTTTTGCATTAAGATTCTTATCAAGCAATCAGATTACTTATTTCCAGTGTTGTATTTATTATGACATAAAGAGATGGATACTGACTGACAGAAAAAACCTCAAAAGACAAAACTCACTAACCAAAACAGCCTTTCTGAGATTAATATGCTAATTCCATAAAGCCCACTTACAACATCTCCTTTTCATTATGCAAGCAGCTGTCATCTAACATAAAGCAAGATGATTTAAGAAAGAAGTAATTAAAATCATAATCTTAATAGCTTTATCCACACAGTTTTACGATGCATATCTCTAATGTTTCAGATTCCTCTATGCACCTTTCTTAGCTGTTGTCAGGTCACCAGCTCCTTTAGGACATTCAGCAAAAAAACAGTTGCCACATTCATGCCATTTAATGATTAGTGATTAAGTTATTGTAGTAGTAACTGTTTATAATTTTCAGTAAATGCTATTCTTTCCAATTAGACTTGGTTACTTGCTATACTCTTTGTCAGCAGAAATGGAAGTCCATCATTCTGTGAGATGGTCTAAATAAGAGCCCTGAAAAAGAAAGACAAGCTCAAGAACTTTGGCTTAAGCCAAAGTTCCTTTCAAGTAGTGTCAAGGGCCACTTTCCTGTATACAAGGAAGCAGGCAGTGAAATATGTAGGAAACAGCTGAAGCTCTACAGCTGGGCGACCACCATATCTGATAGGACTGTTAAGTAAACCAGAGACACCTTACAAAAGCATCTACATTAGTGTTTCAGTTCAGATCTAGAATAATTTATATTTTTTTGTAGCAAAAAACCTGCACTGAAAAGTAGACTCCAGGCACATAAAGTGGCTTAACTTCAAATTAAACTAACCCAAAAGGTATGCTTCAGTGTGTCTAACGTTCTCCAACCACTAATGGGTCTTCAGCCTACAAGCCTAGATTAGAGTTAAACCAAAGTAAATTCCCCAACAGAACAACTAATACAGGCCTGGGGTCCTCAGATGAATTCCTATTCTCATGCAATACTTGCTAATGTAGGCATAGCCTTAGCAGAGGATAAGGCAAAATCAATACTACAAAAAATATTTAAGGAAAAAAAACATTGCTACTTGGGTTGAAAGCCATTTTCACAGAATCACAGAATCACAGAATCTAAGGGGTTGGAAGGGACCTCGAAAGATCATCTAGTCCACCCCCCCTGCCAGAGCAGGGTCACCTAGAGTACATCACACAGGAACGCATCCAGGCGGGTTTTGAATATCTCCAGTGAAGGAGACTCCACAACCTNTTTCCAATAAAGTGCAGTATCTTTGAAATGTCTCAATGTCTGTTCCCTAGCAAGCTGTTTTTCAAGCTGCAGGATTCATTTTCATTATAAACCTCTGTATGTGACAGGCTGACATTTATTCTTGCATCTATCTTCACTCACATGAACCGTCTAGACCTAATAATTTCACCACTAACCTCTCTTTTACCTGTGAAGCAAGACCCAGAAGCCAAAAGGGTCATGAGAGCAGAATTCTTACTCTGCCTCTGCCTTTGGAGTGAGAAAAATGAAGACAGTTTTAGGTCACAAGGAAGGTTTATTTCGCTTTTCCATCACCTGTGTCAAACTGCAGTCTGATAAAGCATGCAAAGGTGACTTGTTTTGTTTATAGCCTTTTGGGTGGACATTGAGTCAGTTATTTGACTGGTGAGAGGAAGCATTACAAGAACACAACAACCAAAGAACAAGCATATATCATGGGGTAAAATCGTTGTCCTGTCTTGAAAGTTGTCAGTTCTGAAGTCATTGCCAAAGGCTAATAATTGAGAAATTAAGGCCCCTGTGTGACAGCTCGATTTTTTCTGGGTTCACAGTGTATCAAGAGAAAGTACAATGCATAGCTCTGAATGTCAGCAGCTAATTGGTTTCAGTACCATCTGTCCCTAACCTAGACTGTTGTTTTAACTCGGAGCAAATTCACTCCACACTTTCTAAAGGGAGCCACAAACACTGATCAAAGGTAGCAAAGGCACCTGCCACGTTCCCTGAAAAGTATTTGCTTTTAATTACCCTCATTTGCTTCCTAAATTTTTTATTTTTTTCTCCCCTGACAGTATCTCTGTAACTGAGTTTCCAAAGACTACCATGTCGTGGCCTTACTGGAGCACCATATTCTTGTAGAAGTGAACTCAAGCTGCACTGCTTGGACTAATGAATGTTGGTTTTTTTTCACTGCTCTTATCCAATGAGGCATGCATGGGAACTCTTTTCAACACATTCCCTCAGCCTCTTACAATTCAGTATATTAGTTTTATTTGTTTCAGGATTGTTAAACATCTAAACTCTCCTTACGTTTCTGCTCTAACTAATGAAATTCTTGGTTGTATGTTAATGAACATAATTTATTTGGGGGGGGGGTATTTTAGATATTCTCTTTTTTTTTTGTCAGTTTATACAAACTTTCATTTTAAAATGTAGTTTTCTTTATAGCTTTCTCCTGCCACCTCCACCCTTTCTAAGAGGTTCCAGAATAACATAGCTTCAGTTCAGATGAGAAACACTTTTGATACAGATTTCTTGCTTATTGTGTAGATGTGGCCACACTCCTGGCACATAAACAGCTGCAGCAAAGAGGTGGAACTAGTTGGGCATTAATGGCAGAAAGGGGAAATTCCCCTCCAACAAAGCAAACATTGATAAAGACCCAAATGAGTTCTAAGATCTAGAGAATGAGAAAAAGGATAAATCCATGAGGCAAATTGAAGCAAAAGAGGTTTCTTTGAAGCTCAAGGAAGATGTCAGAGAAATGGTACAGAAGCAAAGAACTATCGAATCGTGAGCATCATTATAAAGATGATTGCTTACAAAAAAAAATAAAAAACTGCGTGTATGATTGGCAAATCATGAGAAAAGATAATAGCTTGTCATACGACTGGATGATGAGAGTGAAATGGCAATGAAAACAATTGGTGGTGATTTTTTTATACAGTCACATGGAAAAGTATGTATTGTACCTAAATACAGTAGTAAACCAGAGACAAGTTACGAGTGCAGGGTGGAACTTCCAAAACAAACCCTCCAGACTCTTTGTCCTTGACTACAACTCCTGGCTCCATAACTGTCTGTCTCCAGAGCAAAGACACTCAAGGAAGTGACTGAAAAAGGGAGGTCTACTCTGTGTGTGTTTTGTGTGGATAACCTGAGTGAATAAACCAAGAAGGAATGAAAGTGAATGAGACCAAGATTAAACTGAAGAAATGCCAGAGAAAAATAGTATTTGTTCAAACCACACAGAAGTGAAATTTGGATTAAACAAGCATGTGTGCATTTTACAAGTCTAAAAGGCACTACACAAATTTCCCAGGGGTAAAATCTGAGGGCAAGAATACCCGCTTGTTACAATATGAAGTCCAGTACTACTGATGTCTCTCAAGTATTGCAAATAATTCACGAAGAAAGAAGTTGGCAGTTTAACCACAGAATGAAGAAATAATACTCCTTTGTAGGATTTAGCAAATATATTGGGAAAAAATAGCTCATTGCACATATTACAAATATAGCAAAATCATATATGCTACCCAGGCATTCAGTATTCTATTGCAAATTGAAAAAAGAAATTTCTAAGGAGCTGAATAAAACTAGGAGAAACTAGTTCCAAGAGAAAGCTTTACTCTGATGGGAAGAAAAAGGGAAAAGGGCTGATAACAATCCAGGTTGTAGATTACAGGTGTAGATCCAAGGTGTAAATTATTAAACTAGTAATTAAGTGTTAATAATTATTATACTTACTATATCTCATTTGCTAATTCTAACATTTATATACTATCACTGGGAATCACTCAATAGCAGATGACAAAAAAGAGAATCGCAAGCAGGGAGGGATGGAAAAATAACTATATGGAGAAAGCTGCTAGGAAACCTCACCAAAAAAAGTTGCAGATTGTAAGTAGTTTGTCAAGAGGGGAACGAAAAGAGAAATTCTGAACTGAATTATGACAGTACAGAAGAAGCTATTCATACAAGACATATTAAATCTGAGATGAATAGTAGAACAGAAGACAGGAAATACTGCCAGGGCCCCAAGACTACTGGTTGTAACCTAACTGGACATTCTAAGTTGGCCAGAGAAGAAAATAAAACAAGTTGCAGTACTGCATACTCCGCAAGCTTGGACTGTAATGGGAGAGGGGGGTGGGGGGTGGGGTGGTGGGAAATAAAGCACTATCAGCGCAAAACAGAATTGCAAATAATAAAATCATGGAAATCAGGGGTTTTCAACAGCCACTGTTCATGAAACACATGGCAAGACACCAGATCCTACTTACAAAGTGTTGCAAGAGTGCTTTATGCTGGATTTTTCCATTTAATGAGACTGTTAATCAAAAAGGCAAGAAAAGATTGATGAATATATCTGTTATGGCTCAAACTCCAAAAAACCCAGGGCATGAAAAGGTCAGTGATAAAATCCATTATTCATAATGGTGGTATCATAATAGGAGTAGGTAAATTGAAAGCTGTAACCATTGTAAGAGGCACCATATCCTTCTCTAAGCTACTAAGGAGGGAAAGAACTTTTGACGTCTCCAATGGCTCTTTTGAGATAAGGTGGCTAATTAAGTGGACTGGCATTTAGAGAATCTTAGAATCATTTTGGCTGGAAAAGACCTTTAAGATCATCAAGTGCAACTGTTAACTTAGCAAACTGCCAAGTCCACCACTTACCATGTCCCTCAGCACCATATCTACACATCTTTTAAATCCAGTTCCCTGGGCAGCCTGTTCCAGTGCCTGACAACCCTTTCAGTGAAGAATTTTTTCCTAATATCCAATTTAAACCTCACATGGCATGACCTGAGGCCTTCTCCTCTTGTTCTGTTGCTTGTTACTTGGGAGAAGAGACCAACAGCCACCTCACCACAACCTCCTTTCAGGTAGTTGTAGAGAGCAATAAGGTCTCCCCCTCAGCCTCCTCTTCTCCAGACTAAACAACCCCAGTTCCCTCAGCCACCCCTCATAAGACCTGTGCTCCAGACCCTTCATCAGCTTCGTTGCCCTTCTTTGGACATGCTCCAGCACCTCAATGTCCTTCTTGTTGTGAGGGGCACAAAACTGAACACAGTATTTGAAGTGCAGCCTCACCAGTACAGGGGATGATAACTTCCCTAGTCCTGCTGGCCACATTATTCCTGATACAGGCCAGGATGCTGTTAGCCACTTTAGCCACCTGGGCACACTGCTGGCTCGTATTTAGCCAGCTGTTAACCAAAACCCACAGGTCCTTTTCAACTGGACACATTTCCAGCCACTCTTCCCCAAGCCTGTAGCATCTGACATATTTGAGAAATTGTGCAGTTTGGTGAAGTTCCCACTGACAGGAAGAGGGGAAACATAACCATTCTTAAAAAGGGAAAAAAAGAAGACCCGGGGAACTACAGGCCAGTCAGTGTCACCTCTGTGCCCAGCAAGATCACAGAGCAGATCCTCCTGGAAACTATGCTAAGGCAGATGGAAAATAGGAGGTGATTGGTGACAGCAAACATGGCTTCACTAAGGGCAAATTGAGTCCAGGAGATCCTTGTTCTTCCATGCAGTCCTCCAGCCATTTTGGCCTGACTTCCTCTTTGTTGGGATGCAGCACTCCTGAGCTTGGAGGAGTTGATCCTTGAATATTAACCAGCTCTCTTGGGCCCCTTTATCCTCCAGGGCTTTATCCCATGGTACTCTACCAAGGAGGTCCCTGAAGAGGCCAAAGTCTACTCTTCTGAAGTTCCGGGTAGCGAGCTTGCTGTGTGCCCTCCTCACTGTCCTAAGAATCTTGAACTCCACCATGCCATGGTCACTGTAGCCAAGGCTGCCCTTGAGCTTCGTGTTCCCCACCAGTCCCTCCTTGTTGGTGAGAACAAGGTCCAGCACAGCACCTCTCCTTGTTGGATCCTCTATCACTTGGAGAAGGAAGTTAACATGAACACATTCCAGGAACATCCTGGATTGCTTGTGCCTTACTGTCTTCTCCCTCCAACAGATATTTGGGTCATTGAAATCCCTCACGAAGACCAGGGCTCGTGAATGTGAGGTTGCTCCTGTCTGTCTATAAAGGCCGTCATCTGCTGTTACAGACTTATAAACAGACTTATAAAACACTATGCATAATTTTAAGAGCTTTTTAAAACAAATGCATTAAATTTAAAAAACACAAAAACCTCAGAAAACCTATACATACATACATAAAACATCTGTATGTATAAAGTAGCATATACCTCATGAGGATTATAGTCTGGAGGTAACTTCTCTAGCATCTCATCAGCAAGACGCTGCACCACTGCTTCTCGTGTTTCCCCTCCTCCAGTGCTGCTTTCTTTAGGCTGGATGCTCAGTATTGTACTTAATGTCTCATTAGCCAGGTTAGTCTGGTAAGTTATATCTGCATTAGGGTGAAGTCCAAATACCTTAAAGTAAATGGGGAAAAAAATAGAAAAAAAAATTGTGATTTTTCTTCTAAAATTATATCAATGAAAGAATGCATGAAAATGGATAAGCAAGGAAGAAAATCCTCAGCCTTATAAAACAATAGCTGTGAATAGGTCAGTGGAAGTACAGTCATTTAACTGGCTAAGGACTAAGCCCAAATTGCACAAAAACATTAACAGAGCCTGCATATACAATTCATATGAGTGGGGTTCTAACTGATCTTCCCATTATCTTCACATAGCAGGCTTTGGATCATGCTGCGGAGTGCTATTAGAGGGTACAAACTGATTCCTTTCCACTGGTTCCAACTAGAGTTTGTTGGAAATACACCCTATGTGGACACTGACCCCTCACCACTTGCTTTTCATCTCTACGGATCTATTGCTGTTGTACCAGCTCAAGGAGATGTCCCTAATAATCAGGCCAGTTACCATTTCTAATACATTTTGGTTTACTCAGTCTCATGCTTATAAGGCATGCAGCATAGTGAAAAAAACATTGCCCATATTTGAAGTACCTAAAGATTTTATGACTGTTGATATATTTAGGATATTTTATGGTTTAGCTATTTTTGGTTTAAGTCTCCCACTCTTTACTTCCCTTTCTTCTGAAACTGAGTTATTTTATTTAAGATACTGCTAGCATAGAATTACTGCAAAGCTGCCCTTTGTCTGAATGATAATAGCTTTCTCAGGAACTTCCACTGAAATATCAGTAAGTCTATAATTGTCAGGTTGACAATTGCAACTCTTCTCCAGGAGGAATTGTACTGTGACTTATTTCATAAGCCCTCATTTAATTATAGCTATTAACTATCTCTTATAAACTTCGAACCACTGATCCAACAATGAGGAAGGCTTGCCCTCAAACTGAGCAGAAAAGCCAAGCAATCTTCTGTTTCTCATTTTTCATGTTTTCACATTTTACATTAGAACTAGTATATTAAAAGAAGACACTTCTAGTGACCAATATTTACGTACTCTGAGGACAGAATAAAAAGGGCCATATGTAATACTGTTATGCTTGCAAATTCAGGAACTCAGAGACAAGCATTATAAGTGGCTGCCTCTGTGTCAAAGCCAGTAAAGCTGCACTGATTTACATCAGTTGTGGAACTGATCCTTACAACAGCACAAAGAACATAGTACAGACCTAATAACACGTGTGAGAGAAGGTGTGACTATAACTAGCACCAAATTAAGTTCCAAGTAGGATTTAACACGTTTTACACATAGTGGTTTACTCAACCTGGGTATTTAGAGCTGTAAAAAGTGAAAATATCAATGCACTTTATTATATGCATATTCTATATGGAATGAAATACACATTTGAAGATACACTCTTTTTTGCTTTTGCTCTTGCACAGTAAGGTTTTGTTTGGTTTTCCTCTAGCAGATTTTGTGGCAATGCTATAGCTCAAGTTAGAAACATGAAAAATATCTGCTCTAGTGAATGTAAACTGTAGTGCTAATCCAAGGGCTAATTCAAAATTGGTGTAATATTGCCAAAGACAGAGACAACTCTGGTTCTATGTTATTATGCAAGTGATTTATGAAGGAATAAGAACAAAGAAACCAGAGTAGTGGTTACACAGTAGGTGGCCTTGTGTCCTGGATGTCCTGTATATTAATCAAGGAGCCCAATCTTTCATTCTTTTTGAACCAAAATCTCTGGGAATTTTGATAAAAGGGGATGTTGGATTCTGTCTTTCAGGGTTGTTTTTTTAGTCTGATAAATCCTCAAAACCAATTGCTAAAGCTCTATACCCCTCTGAAATCAAAGTCATTTTCAAAGGGAATGCTGAGTTCAATAGCCCTCTTCAGAAGTCAGTGTTTATTCTGATCAGGGGTTGAAACTTCATCAAAAGAGCAAGGATGCAGCTATCAGACTTATTCAGTCTTTCTTTCTTAACCAAAAATGGAAAGGGGAGGAAACAAAGATACACAATTTTGACTAGCACAATATCTATTGTGGAATAAAGAAGACTGGAAGATTAAAAGGTTAAAGGTTTCCAGAAGCAAATTTGACAGATTTTGGAATGCCAAAATGACAGTTTTAGCTTTCTTTCTAATCTATGAAAATGTGAAGGAGAAAAAGATGTTTGCATTCTTGGACTTGATCCTATTTACATAAAAGTCAAAGGTAAAATTCCCCTTCATCAAACCATACATACAGATTTTTTACAAGCATCAAAATACTTTACATTGCAGCATTGTAAGATAGGTTCCCAGGTGCTTAGAAAAGCACAGCCATGAAAGTAGCACCTGAAATCTGATAGAGTCAAGGTTCATATACTGATAGCAACCGCTTCATGAGCTGGGCTCAGATGGATCCCACTGGTATATTACCATGGCTGCATTTACCCTCACTTCAAAAGGTACTTCATTGCCAGCACAAATACCATTGCATTCTGCTTTTACTACCTTCAGAGATCCAAAACTTTCCAAGTTTATTTTATAACCTTGGAATCTTCTCACCAGTGCTCAGTAGAGAGGAAGGATCACCTCCTTCAACCTGCTGGATCACCTCCCTCTTCCTAATGCATCCCAGGATACTGCTGGCCTCTTTGCCATAAGGGTGCATTGCTGATTCACAGTCAGCTATTTGTCCACCAGAACAATCAATGAGGAATTTGCATTTCACCTTGTTGAACTTCATGAGATTTCCCTCTGCCCAGTTCTCCAGCCTGTCTGGATCTCTTTGGATAGCAAAGTTTGAAGATCTTCCTGGTCAGCAGACCTACATTTGATACCCATTATAATGATCTGCCTGCAAATCTTGACCCATATATACATGCCTCTGCCCAATAAACCTGATTAAATTATTTATCTGAAAAAAACTCCTTTAATATCTTGACATATTTTACCTCAGGTGTATCAATCACTGGCAATTGCTCTATGTAGTGGAGATAATCTTCAACTGTCTTCCCTTTTGGAATTACATAATCTTTGTAGAAACAAAATTTTTCACTAAACATATGCTCTCCAAACCACACTCTTGCATATGTATTCAACAGTGCTTTGTCAAGGTCATCAGTTACACGGCCACCATACTGTACTTCTCCAAGCATATAGCGAACACAGCTCCAGTTCACTCCACGTTTAATGTCCATATCATCCAGATGATTCTGAACAAATTGCACGCTGGCTGTGAAGTCTGCCTGATTAAATTCATAAGGAATATTCCAGCCCAGTGGACCAAACTTTCGTCTTTCCTGTAAAATAGATAAGAGTTAAAGGTAAAAGGCTGATTGATAGTAATTGTGAAGAAAACATTAAGTGCAGAAGAATACATGAAATATGCTAAGAATGCAGTAGTCCAGCTGGGGCTGTATTTCACTGACTTTAAAATTTATTCTTCTCTTAACACACACAAGGCCAAATGCTTGATTAATTATCTAGTAGTTAAATATCTCTTCATTTATCACCATCAGTAGAGAGATATGAACAAAATAGGAATATTAACATTTTCACAAAGTAAAAATCCTCTTTTTTAAGTGCAGTGAATCTATGAGTCTAGAACTATAGTCTTTGAATTTCAACAATGAAGCTGCTGTTTTAAGAAAGGATGTCCAAACTCATCAGCCATTATCATTGTCTGTGGTCCTCATATGGACTAAGTATATTCATACCACTGATGTCTCTGCATGGTGAAGATGCAACAAGCAAATGCTGCTTCTTCTGGAATAATTTACAGATGTAGCTGAAAGTATGCAATTGTTAGGGTAATATCTGGTATTTAAATATTCTTAATTTTCATCAAGAAAGAAGACATGGGCTAAAGACAAGCATACCACAGGCTTCCATTTGTCCACAATGTACCAGTACATGGATGCCATAGAGTTAAATTAACTAGGCACCAAATATAAACTAAGGATACTGCCAAATCTATCAATAGAATGTTGAAAAGCTGTGGTTAATCCATAAAGCACTTTCTTTAATGAACTCCTGAAAGGCAAGGCCCAAAATCATCTTCCACCTTCATTTCCTCCTAGAGGTTTCAGTGCAGGAATGATTTATATTCATCGTCTTAGCCCTTCTCATTGTAAAAGCAGCAGTTTTAAGACTATGGTTTTCCAAACCAAGCTGTAAATTTTTTTAATGTGCTTTTATGATTTAAACATTAGCAAAAAAAGAGTTAATTGAAAGACAGATCACACAGCCACGCCCAAAGACTTTAATAGAAGAATACACTAATTGATCATTGGTTGACTGTCTTTTTTTCCTCTGAAATTACCATCCTGGTTGGAGGTACAGGATCGACATGAGCAAAGTTCTAAGTTCTAAGACAGTTTGGTAATAAAGGTGTGTTGTTTTCTTTCTTATTTTATTTCTATTAATTTACAACATGAGATTTCCACTTAAATATGTATTTCATTTAATAGCATGGTACATTAATAAATGAAACATGGCATTATGACAGAAGAAATGTATTTTTAAACCTGAACAGTTGTGTGAAGAAATGCTACAGCATATAGCAATGGTTTCCACTGTGGCATGTTGCTCACTTCCAGGAGATCCTGAGTAACAGCTGCGTATGTTCGTTTTAAGCCAGCTTTCACACCTAGAAAATAAGTATAAAAATGTAATATATGAGCAAAAAAATGTATGAAACCTGTAAGTCCCACTTCCACTGAGCAGAATTTTCATTCCAATTTACAGTATCACCTTATTTATAGCTTCAAATAATCTCTTTGAATCAATTATCTGTTCAGTTGGTCATAGCAGGCAAACTTAAATTACATTTCGTTTCAGGTAGATGACACATCAAATTAAGTTCAGGAGTCTGGAAGGAATTACAATTAAGTAATCATATTCTAAACGTTACCAATAACAACTGAAATATAAGCATAACTATTCAGCAACTATATGGCAATCAAAAAGACATGTAACATCGAATGAAATACAGCACTGAATATCCAAGAGTTTGTGTTTTGATATTTATATATAAAATGAGATTTTTAGTTCTATGGAAGACAATTTTATTTAGATTTCATTCCTATAACAATCTCAAAATTCTGTATGCATCTTCTTGACAGAGCACTGGAACAGGCTGCCCAGAGAGGTTGTGGAGTCTCCTTCACTGGAGACATTCAACCCCCCCCTGGATGCGTTCCTGTGTGATGTACTCTAGGTGAGCCTGCTCTGGCAGGGGGGTTGGACTAGATGATCCTTCGAGGTCCCTTACAACCCCTAGAATTCTGTGATTCTGTGATTCTGTGATTCTCAAACTGGCATACAGGCACCAAGCCGATGATACAAGAATCTAAATTCATAGTGGGAATACTAATACTTGGGGAGGTTTGTTTGAGCATGAGTTACTGACACCAGGTCCCTCTTATGATATCTTCCACCTAATCAGCTTAATACAAGTCTAAAAAGACAAATTTTAAGTGCAATGAATAGATTGTCCAAGTCATCATACTTTCCGTGACACAATAAAAGCCCTTTTGCTTCTTTCCGACTTCCCAAAAGTCCTGTAGAACAATATTCAAACAAATAGCTTTTCAAAATATTATAAGGATATCGCAAGAGAGTTCCAATATCAAGACAAAGTAATCAAACAAAAGTGTCTTATCACATCATGCTGCCAATGTGACAGGACAGTATCAGAAAAATAAAATTGTTTATATTTCACCCTGATTTAAATTGTTATACTGGGCATATTTCTATTACTAAATGCAAGTTGTAAATTTGCTATGTAAATCAACTATTTGTTGACTTATAAAATAGCCTCTTGAAGCTATATGGTGTTATCATTTGAATGATATGGAGGGGTCACAGTACAGTAAAGAGATGCTGAGCATTGACTTAAAAAGTGGGGAGAAGAGAAAGAAGTAAGAAATTTTTAACAGTAAACTGACTAACTGCTCTTGAGAGTGAAGCATACACAATGAAACAGGATGTCTTTCACAAGATGAGACATTTTGTAGACATCTTACTAATGTTCAAAGGAAGACGAATACTGAAATGAGAGTTTTAAATGACTGAGGCATTAAATATGACCTTGGATAAGAATTCTCAGCTCCTACTGACTTCCTTAACTGAAATCAATGTACAGGGTATAACACGTACTGGCTGTTTCAAAAAGATGGACCTATTGATGGATGTTTTCATATCACACAGAATAACACCAAATACTTGAGGTTGGAAGGGACCTCTGGAGGTCACCTTGTGCAACACCCTTTTTCAAAGCAGGGTCAACTACAGCTGGTTACTCAGCACCTTGTCCATGTAGGTTTTCAGGATGGAGTCTACAAATTCACTGAACAAGCTGTTCCAGTATTTGACCACCATCACAGTGGGTTAAGTTTTTTCTGATGCTGAAGTGGAATTTCCTGGATTTCCATTTGTGTTCATCATCTCTCTTTCTGTCACTTGGCACCACTAAGAAAAGTCTTGCTGTTTCCTTTACTCGCTTCCATCACGTATTTTTATACATTGATAAGATAACCGTTCTCACCTCAAGGTTAAACAATAATAGCTCTTTTGGCCTCTCTTCAGATGTCATATTCTCCAACCCTTTCAGCACCTTTGTGGTCTCTCACTGGACTCATTCTGTCCATGTCTTTCTTGCACTGGGGAGATCAGACCTGGACACGTGAATCCAAATGTGCTCTCACCATGGCTGAGCAGAGAAGAGTCACCTCCCTCAGACTGTTGGAAATTATCTTCTTAATGCATCCAAGGGTGTTGCAGGCCATCTTTGCTCCAAGGGCATATTGCTGGCTCATTTTTCACTTGATTTCCATCAGGAACCCCAAGTCCTTTTCTGCAAAGCTGCTTTACAGCTGGTGAGCCCCATCATGTATGGGTGCATGAAGTTCTTTCTCCACAGAGGGAGTACTTGTCATTTCCCTATGTTGAATTTCAGCAGTCTTCTGGCAGACCATTTCTCCAGTCTGTGAAACTCCCAGTGAACAACAACACGACCTTCTGGTGTATCAGCCCACTCTTCCCACTTTGTATCAACTATGAACTTGCTGAGGGTGTCCCATCATTGAGGTCATTAGTGAAAATTTTAACCACTGCTGGCCCCAGTATTGACTCCTAGGGTATGCCACTGGTGGCTGCTCTTCAGCTGGTTTTGTGTAGCTGACCACAACCCTTTGAGCCTGGGAGTTCACACAGTTTTCAATCTACCTCATTGTCCACTTCTGTAATGCCTACATTGTCAGTACATCTATAAGGATGCTTTTGAGGGGCTGTCTCAAAAGCCTTCTTCAAGTCAAGATAAAAAACACCCTATGCTTTTCCCTCATCCACTAAACCAATCATCTTATTGTGGAAAGTTAGCAGGTTGGTTTCTAGGCTCAAAGAATAATAAGTAATCAATGGCTTAAGATATCCTAGAAGCCAGAAAAAAGCAAAATACACCAGGGACAGATATTGTTCAAAATCTTCATCAGTGGCTTGGATAAGGAGACAAAAGGCAACCTCAACAAATTTGCAGACAATACTGAATTGGAGAGTGTGGCTGACATACTGTCCTGGTTTCAGCTGAGATAGAGCTAATTTTCTTCTTAGTAGCTAGAATAACACTATGTTTTGGATTTAGTAGGGGATTTGGTATGAGAAGAATGTTGATAATACACTGATGTTTTTAGTTGTTGCTAAGAAATAAGGACTTTTAAACTGCTCATGTTTTGCTAGTGTGCAGGAAGAAGCTGGGAGGGAGCATAGCAAGAACAACTGATCCAAACTGACCAATGGAATATTCCATACTATATGACGTCATGCTCAGCATATAAAGCTGGAGGAAGAAGGAAGGAGGGGACGTTCAGAGTGATGGCGCTTGTCTTCCCAAGTAACCATTACATGTGATGGAGTCCTGTTGTCCTGGGGATGGCAGAACACCTGCCTGCCCATGGGAAACAGTGAACTCCTTGTTTTGCTTTGTTTGCATGCGCGGCTTTTGCTTTACCTATTAAACTGTTTTTATCTCAACCCACAAGTTTTCTCACTTTTACCTTTCTGATTCTTTCCTCCATCCCATGGGGAAGGAGGGAGCAAGTGGCTGTATGTTGCTTAGTTGCTGGCTGGGGTTAAAGCATGACATATACTAAATGGCAGAGCATCACTCCAGAGGAAGATAGAGAGAGATGATTTTCCCAACAAAACCTGCCTGAAGTTCAACAAGAAGTGCAAAGTTCTGCACCTGCAGCACAATAACCCAATGCATTTGTACAGGCTGAGATCTGCTAGCTGACATCTACTGGTAAGCACCTCAGTGTTATTGCAGGTGGCAGGTTGACTATAAGCCAAAATTGCTCTCTTGCAAATAAGGCAATCCAGACAGTGGGCTACCTTAGAAGCACAGCCAGCAGACTGAAGGAAGTTCTTATCACTTTTCACTTAGCACTGATCAGGCTTCCCCTCAGATATATTGTCCGCATTTGGCACATAAGGGATCACAGTAATGACCAATGATAGGACAAGGGGCAATGGTTGCAAACTGGAGCATAGGAGGTTCCATGTGAATATCAGGAGAAACTTTTTCACTGTGAGAGTGACAGAGCACTGGGACAGGCTGCCCAGAGAGGTTGTGGAGTCTCCTTCACTGGAGACATTCAAAACCCGCCTGGATGCGTTCCTGTGTGATGTACTCTAGGTGACCCTGCTCTGGCAGGGGGGGTTGGACTAGATGATCTTTCAAGGTCACTTCCAACCCCTAGAATTCTGTGATTCTGTGATTCTGAGGTGTGGAGAAACAGGATGGGGTGACAAAGGTGGTCATATACTGAGAGTGCTTGACCCACAAAGATAGGACAAGAAGGCAGAGTTTTTTTAGTCTGTTGAAGAGGAGATTGTGGTATGCAAAAACCAGCTTAAACTGTGAATACTGAAAGGCAGCAGATAATTGCGTGCATGTTTGAGGGATGGTGGCTGTCAAATTTTGAACTCTCAAGGACAAACCTGCTACTGGCTAGCTGAGAATGGTACAGGCTGCAAAAAGTGAAGCATCCTGAATCCTCCAATTAATACAGAAACATGAGTCAGAACTGCCAATTAAGACACTGATGACACATTGTGCTTCTGCCCATAAACTACTTAGGTTAGGAAAACTGGGCCTTTAGTGGTCCAGAAAGCACTCAATAAACATTCTCACTTGAGGAAACACCCTGGAAGTGGGGAAAGAATCTAGAGGTAGAGGAGATGCATGGAGGCAAATTTCAGGGGATGCCCAGGGACCTAGGCCAGTAATGTCCAAAACTGGTAGCGACAAGTAGCTGCACAGCATGAAACCAACATTACTTTCTGCCCAGCATTCCTGGACCAACAGTGATCTGTCCAATAGGAAGGGAAGTCAAGATAAAATAAATGCAATACAGGAGGCTGGGAGCATGAGAGAGTGTGTAAAATAAGCAAATAGCATAAAAGCTCAGTATTCAGATCCCCTATGGGTTGTTATCAACTGTCTTGTCTGTGACAGAAGCTAAGAGGTGATTCAGTAGCAGCTCACAAATACACAAAGGACGTTTACAAACATGATGGGGTCAGTCTCCTGTCAGCAGTGCCAGATGAAATAATAAGAAGCAACAGCCACAACTACATACTGCAGCTTGGGAGGTTGAGGTTGGGTGTTCAGAAGAGTCCTTTCTTTTCCTTACCCAGTAGGGTACAGGATCAGTCCCCCTCTGCATCCTTGTTGGGGTCAACAGGACAGAAAGAAAAGAGTGATGAAGTGTTCTAAGCTTAAGAAAGGTTAGGTGACCTGGTATTCTCCATAGGTTCTACACAAACAGCAGAATAACTATCAATTTCTGTTATAAAACCAAATAATATCAATTTTGTCCCTATACGAGTCATGTTTTACACATTGCAAGACTGACTTACACAGTGTTGTATTTAGATAATGAAACAACAGATAATAAAAATTAAAATGCTGCATAGAGTATAATGATACAGAGGGGCACAGAAAAGCAAGCCCCAAAACTCAAAAAAGCACATGGTTTCCCACCTTGTGGGGGTTCATTAGTAAATTTTATGGAGGACTGTAAAAGATTAATAGGAAACTCTGGGTGAGCCTCTGTAGTGATCCAGGTCCTGAAATCTTCACTCATAGATTCTGTTGTTGTGATGGTGTCCATTAATTCACTAAGAAACTCCAAGCCAAGGTGACAGTTCTGTAGAAGGAGCCATCCTCCATCTTGCATGCACTGATTTAACAAGCGCCTTGCATGGACTTCCTGGCCCTGACCCATTGAAATGGCACGACAGGGGATGTGCTGGAAGGAAAAAAGAAAGTTTCTTTCATATATAGTTCTTTAGAATGATTATATACATGATGTATTGCTTCTGTATGTGCATGTGTAGTGACATTGTGCCACAAAGAAAACCATTAATATTGATGGAGATTGAGAATATTAAAACAGAATAAACAAAACCCAAAAAACCTCCAAGTTGCTCTTATCTTCCACCCGCGGACAGAAAACTGCACCCACTGGACATAATCTATTTTTGCAAGTCTGACAAAGTCAGTGGGAAAAGGCAACTGAAACATTTTCCCCAAATAAAGCAGGACATAAACCCACAAACATAGCTGCCTGCCTATTATTTTTCCTGTGATGTGGACTATCTTGAGATAGACAGGTATTAAGGCTCCACATAATAATTAATGTGCAGAATAAACCCAACAATTTTGGTGTCTTCTTACTGTCTGAACATATTTACTTCATCTAACAGAGAACTGTCAACGAAGCAGGCAGGACAGGAAAGATTGGTTTATATTAAGTCATTCCTTAGGAAACATCCTGTATTATTAACTGGCAGCTGTGGAACCACTGATTCAGAGGATTCTAGTTTCTAGAGGAAACCAGCTCTAACTAGTTTTCTAGCTGTTAGTCCTCTGGATTCAGAAGAGGCAAAACCCATAAATGCAAACACAAGGATTCTGGAAATTTATGGAGTCTTTCCTCCAGAGGCTATGGGTGAAGAAAGCCAGTTGTTCAAAAGAACAGAAGATGATACAAGTTCTCACAAGGGGATCTGAAAAAGACCAGCTGACTAAGTTGTGATGAGGACCATACAAGTCTGTAAATAATCTGCAAGACCTCTCTTGCTTACTGTTCTTACTGCCCTTTTTCTTGTTAAGTAAGCAGTCCCCTAGCTTAAATTGGCTGCCTGACTCCTACTGAGGAAAACCAGTATTATCAAACCCAGTTGCACAGATTATTCCATATACATGTTGAGGGCAAGGGAATTGATGAAAAGACTTAGATTCATGGACAGTTTCATGTTCAAGACCTACAGGTGAGTATGCCTGATGCTGTGGGAGATGAGCTGCTTAAAGTCTTACCAATCTGTGCCTATCTTCAGCTGGCTGAGAGCTACAAAGGTTAATCTTAAGTTTTCCTGCTACTGGGACTCTCTCACTGTGAAAAAAAAAAGGAAGGAAGGAAGACATCCAGTCCTAAACAGTGTGGATGAGGTTGCCCTACTTTTGCAGAAGAAAAAGGTTAGGCATACGGACACAAGCTGTGCTGGGTCATTTGGCCTTAGGGTCGCAGAACAGACCCTGACCTGATTTTTACTGAACAGTATAAATACAGTTGCTGTGTATGATCCTCCACATCCTGAGAATGCCAAAGATAAGAAAGCAGTTAAATCCTGCTCTCAGGTCAGTAAAACCTGAAATTGCAGCTAAAAGAAGCAAAGCTAAATATCCTGTGAAGTTGGCTATGTGCTGGAGGAGCAAAAACTTTACCTTTTCTAAGATGCATCTGAGTACAGCTAATACTCCCATAAGTCAAAGACTATGACTACCCCTGCAGAGTGCATAAATATTCAGCTGGTACATTATTTTCTAACAAAGCATCTGCTCATAACTTACTCTTCTCAGTGATGTTACCTCTCAAATATACAATCATTAAAGGTTATAGGAACATCAAAACAAGGGAAAAGTATTTTTCACTATGGATCATCCTCATTTTACTGCTTCTGAAAGAACTCTATCAAAATGTCTACTTACAGAATGTTTTTCTCAATAGTGAGTCATACCAATAGATCTGTGTCATCTTAATACATCACTATCCAGATGAAACTATTATCATTTTAGTCACTTCAGTGGCTGTGACAATTCTGTTGTAAGTTCTGTGCATCATTCCCTGAAAGAAGAAACTACCTCTACAATAATAAAAATACCTGGTTTTAAGTGCTATGCATAATGAACTTCATGTTAATTCAGAAAGTTACATTTTCACTCCATCAACAAGTGAAAATAAAGGGGGCAGAAATCCAACTAGTTGTAAGATAGAGCTTGCTTGGTTTATGAACAAGGTCATATAGCTCAGTACTCACAAATACTGTTTCTATTTCTTTGGGAGAAGACATCTGAACAACTAAATTTTAGAGTGAGAAATAAATTCTGATCACTAATTTGAACATTTCCAACTGCATATAAATGATTTATATTGTTAATGTCATACTTTGAGGTACCATCTGTACTGACAATCCATTTTAATACTACAAATCATGCCTGTAAAAGGGAAATCACTGAAAAATAGGCCAAGCATTTCTTTTGGAATTTTCTATCAAGAAGAAGAAAAAAGAACAATAAATAGGTTACTTTGGAGGTATAGAATCACATAGATACCAAGATCAGATCCTTGGTGCAGCTAACCTATGTTAAGTCAAAGGTTTATCCTGGAAAAAAACACAGGGCAAGCCGAGAGAAAGACAGGACTTAAGTGCAATTTGTGGACCAACTAGCAAAATAAACACAAAGCTCTTTTGCAAAAGTTTCTGAAAACTGTAAATGATTTCTAGATACATTTTTTAAAAGCTACAGAATACTGAAGTGCTCCTCCAGTCCCAAGATGTTAATATACATTTTTACTTTAAAAAGATCTGTGTTTGTAGTTTGATTTGCAGAATCTGGATGACTTTTGTAAATCTGAAAGATTTCTATACACTGTGTTGTAAGAACTTTACTTCAAGAGATCAGACAAGAAATTTCCAGTTAAACATTGCTGTTAACTTTACATTTACAGTTGACATTACAGTTGAACTTGAGGTCATGACAGCCTAGCTGATGTTGCCTTGTTCATATACTGTGTGTGAATAAACAAGGCAATCCCTTTAGCTCTTTTACAATCTCACTTTCTATTATTCTATGTGTTTCCGTAAAGCATGAAAACATATTGAAACTCCACAGTGTAATATACTTTCAGAATGACAGCAAAAGCTGCTGTTTTTAACAGTCATAATTAGAGAACACCTTCTACCTACCAGCACTTCCCCAGGCAGGCTAAGGTCTTGCTTAGGATTTGACAGAACAGGAGAGCATTTTGTTCCACTCCTTGCAAGAGTGACTCTAAGCGACCAGCTGACTTAAAGTGACTCTATTAGGAGGTTAGTCCCTTGTTCTCTTACATGGCCGATGGGATAGAAATACTCAACTCCACGATGCAAGTCAGAGTGAAGTTTCAATTTTGTGCTCTGAATTGTTTTCAAAGGAGCCACTCTTTATTGATTACAGAAACTAACTCCTGCTGGAGACAGGGTAAGTACTTATCTAGGAGTCCGTTTCACAGGATATCTATGTGAACAGCTGAGTATGTGAATGAAAACATCAACCCAAACTGACACTCCATATGTATTTACACCATAGGCCATGAAAACAGGAATCCAATCACAGCCACCTAATGCATTTACTTGGACTTGAAAAGGTACTAAAACAATTGCCCATTTTTAGCCAATAAATATTGTTGCAGTTAATTTAAAATCTTCTGCAAAGTCAAAATGTCTTTCATATCTTAGGAAAAGGCAATAGAGTGTTTTGTGAATAGGAATAAAAGTGCTCTTCCAATGCATTGTTTCCAACAAACCCACAAATCCTGCCCATCCACTGTCATCCTTCTCCCTCCCTGTGTCTGTATATTGGCTGTCCATGTGGCTGCACAGTTTCTGGGGACTAGGATGACATCAGCAACCTCAGACTTCAGATTCCTAAGTTTGAACACTCAAGTGAGAGTTAGATCCTAAATTTAAACACTCTTTATCATAGTCAGACAAATAAAATAAGAAAGTCCTGATTTTCAAATAGAAAAAGCATCTACACTTTCTAATAAATAAGCTAAAGAGATTTGTGGGTGCTCCCCACACTTGCAAGTAAATCTTACTTAGTGCATACCAAAAGCCTACACCTCTAAATGAAGATGCATTCTAACAGGGAGGAAAATTTATGGAGACCTACTGTGAATAACTTATTCCTGGGAAAATTATACTTGCATCTACATTGTGAACCATAAAACATAAAGCACAGAGTGCCTTAAAGTGATGCTGTACTATAAGAAATGTTGAACGTTTCCATCAAGTGAACTGATTGAATGGTAGGGTCTCTAAATTAATTTCTCTTGTCACCATATTTATGATTTTTTTTCCTGCCACTTCCTGTAATCATCATTACTGTCAGCTCCTACAGTGAATGCTACACAGTGAAAACCACAAGTATTTCTTTGTTCTTATAAGTACTTTTACTAAGTAATGGACTATCATAGTCTGCTGGATAAAGACAGAGGGCTCATTGGAATTGAACAACTGGAAAAGCAAGAATGTAACATTTCCATTTCCTCAGTAAATGCATTTTGGCTACTGGTCCAAAATTAACTTCCAGAGAACGCTATGAATATAAATATCATCACTTGAACTTCTATAAAACATGGAAATACAATTTCTAGTTCAAAGGATAGTTTTAAATGTCTTTATCAGCTCTAGCGGACTCGGTTTAGGAGATTACCTTTGATTTTGCAAGACGTTCTATATTTTCAGTGGGGTCAGACCCCATTGATAAAAAGCATGTCAAAGGTGTTCGACAGTCACTTTCTGCCCACATTGCTTCCATTTCAAGAATAAATCCTTCCGCATATTTCCCTCCAACAGATTCTGCAATGTAATGTCGAGCCTATGAAAAGAATTTACCAGAAATATATACCTTTTATTATTATTTTTTTATTTAGCATTAATCACTTACGTGGAATTTACCAATACCTACACTGGAAGGCAATGACTTTCTAAACTTTCATTTTCAACCTTAGTGTAACAAAAGTTACAGTCCACAGGAGGCAACCATTTAAATTCTGAGATGGCAAATTTCAAACAAAGAAAAGAAAGAATTCTGCTCACACAACAGCCATCCTGTGAACACTGTTGCTAGAGAATGCTAAATGGTTTTTCAAAAAGAACTAAAGAAATCCATGGAGAATAGATCCACTGTCAGCTCTGAGGACAGCCCAGATATTGCCCCTAAAATTACTGACTGCTAAAGCTTGGTGGATAGCCAAACAAAAGAGTTTCTCTAAACCAGCTCCATTCTTAGCTCCTCTAAGCATGTATTATTGACACTGTCTCTACAGCATAGCAGATTAGACAGATCTTTCATCTGACCCAGTTAGAATCTTCCATATATTTGTTGGAACTTCAAACAAATTCTCCTGTCCAGTGGTTATCCAGTTCAAGTCTCTTATGCTGAATATGTATTTCTACAAAACATAAACACAGCTCAGACTTTATCCTTAAAGGTCAAACCTTCCCTATGCTTCTATTGTCCTCTTTTCATAGACATTTTCTAAAAGGACTTCTAAAGCTACCCTGGTGTATGAAACACTTTTTTTGACTTATATGATTTTCCAACTGCATAAAGTACTAGCACAGATTCTGAGACAGGTATTATGAAAAAAAAAACCACTCAGGAACAAGGTAGACCAAGGAAGACACCAGTTCCATAAAAAATAACCCAGTCACCCACTATTAAGTGTAACTTCTGCCCTAGTGAAGAGGTAAAATTTTGTAACACTGAGGGAACACGATAGGGAAAGAAGAGATAAAGAAAAGAGTAACAGAAAGGATCCCCTCTTTAGTGAGGTTTGTAACTAGCAGTTCTACAGTAGATGCCACATGGCATAACCAGTGTACAAAAGCATATCTTACTTGGGCAACAGTATGATCAGGGCACCAACTACGGACAAGGAGCAGTTTACGGAACTGATCCAGCAAGCTGTCATATCCATCAGGAATAACAGCTTTTTCAGGTGCTTCTTCATCAAACCAAGCTTTCCAAGACTTCTCATTCCTAACAACTTGCACCAGAAGTTGATTAAAAGGGTACAGGCTAGATAATTGCACAAGATTCAGCCATGTCATGTCAAGGATCCACTTTTTGGGTTTTGGTTCCACAGAATTCAGATCCAAACTGGCACCTCCTGCAAAGTGAAAAGCATTATAAAGAAAAACAACCATTGTTAAACAGAAAAATTATGAGAAATAAAAAAATATTTATTTCTGTAATTTCGAGAGTTAAAATCTTTGTAATCCAGAATATGGAGACTTAGAATTTGCATGGAAGAGTCATTTAACAAAGACCTATTGGGGAAGTGGTCTCAGTGCCTCCCAAAGCTGATATCCCAGTAATTTTTGTGCTGCTTTTTCTCTATCTCCAGAGGTGGAATAAAACTTGATGACTTAAAAGGAAACTCAAATCCAAGTCTTCGGACCAGATGTAGAAGGGACCTATGGTTAGTGAAATCTCCCTTCACCTAGACTACAGAATAAGAACGCACATGATGCATTAATTTCCCAGACTGTCCAACTTTAACAGCCTCTTAGCTCAACCATCACTCCAGCGTCATGCCCACTTGCACCTCCAGCACAGCTGAGTCACAGTTGAACAATAAATTGGTGTTTACAAAGCAAACTGAGATACTTGGATGGCAAGTACCTGACTATACATACCTTACCTCGATACCTGATTGTACTTATAATATCTTGGAGAAAGTGGGGTCCACCCTGATCAAATTTTATGAACCTTACTAAAATTTTTCATTGTCATTGCATCTTAGTGACATGCAGTGGCCGCATAAAGCAATGCAATATACAAGGTTTAACAACATGTAACAGATTTCTACTCTTTTTATACTGACAATTAAATGAGGTACAGAATCCTCACGCATTCACATGTCTGCCCACCAGCCATCAAAAGAGATTTTGCTGACTGTCACCAAGCCCAAAGACATAGATATGTGGCAACTCAAAAAAGAGGCACACAGGAGAAAACTACAAGGTATCTTACAAAGTAATAGACTTTTTTTTTTCTGTTTTGCAATGTAAAACAGTTAAATATCCTAATCTAAGCATTAATTTGATAACAAATAATCTATATTGCTCTTCTTTTGGAAAATTTGTCTCTTAATTCCTTCTTGGGCTATATATGCTTTCATTCACTACTTAAAAGCATTAGATTCACTGGATACAACATATTGTTAGTGCAAGCACTCCAAAATCTGAATTTGACAGTTCACAGACATATGTAAACAGGAACATTTCTAGAGAAATTACCTTTGATCAGTGTCTCAAACTCGGTGTGTGAAATTTTCTTGGCCTGCAAGTCAATCTTCAGTGCCAGAAGCAGTGTAAACAGGAATCTGTGATTTTCATACAGCCCTCGAACTGTGTACTTGAAGACTTCATAGGTGAGATGCTCTATTACATGTGCTACCCTCCTTGCTGTGATCTGAGATTTCTGAGATCTTTCCACTGATAGATCAAAAATGCCAAGGAACTGCCGTAAGGATGTTTGGTACATGACATTAACCAAGCTCATTTCCACAATTAGGAAATAAAGGATGCTACCACGACCAGCAATGGGCCGATACTCTTCACGTGCAGTATTGATTTTCACCTCTGTGTCTGCTGCTATGTTTAATTTTTCACTGACCTTAAAATTAATGGAAAAGACCAGTAAGATTAAGTCATGTCAGTTGTGATTTATACTGCAAGACCAAGAAGAAAAGGTCTTGATTAAGATCACAACGGTATTTTTAGGCAAGCTTTGCTTCCCTCTGTCAGTGTTTCAACACAGACATTGTGTTTTCATGTGTTCAAGCACCATGCACAATGGTATTTGATTCAAACATACATCTGCAAAGTATGCCTGGAATATAAAGCAGTATCCAGGTAATAGTTTAATTTTGCAACATTTTATGAAGAAAAAATTATAGTATTTCTACTATTTATTTGTTAAGAAGTCAGGTGTTATATAGTGGCAAAACCAGAAAAAAAAATCCATCTACAAATCATATTTAAATGACAATTATAAAATATATCTGCAATGCATTCAAAATTCACCTCTTCTGCTGTTGTTTTAGTGATTTTTAGGACTTCTATCAGAGACTCATCTTCAACCAAAGAACCCTCTGTGCTTGTTAGACGGAAGAGTAGATTATCCTCAAGCTCCTGCATTTTCCTCTTGTTAGATGTCACTTCTTCCATCAGTTTGACTCTTTCTGCCTCCAGTTCCTGTATTCAGAAATTTTCCTTATAATATTTAAGATTAATTCAAAGAAAGATTCCTTATAATGACACAGAAAACGTATGATTTTATGCATGACAGAATGGAGGCTTTGTTGCTTTTTCAATAAAATACAGAAATTTACATACTAAAGTAATTTATATGTATACTGCATTTATTTGATTAATGCAGCATACTGAGGAGAGAAAACACAACAGAATTACCAGTAAAAGCTTCCTCATAGTAAGATGCAGAAAGCACTAAAGCTAATTTTCAATGGCAAGTGATAAAAGTCACATTACATTAAGTACTTTAAATTAAATCAAAGGACTGAAAGATGCATTTTATGGATAGATTTTACATTGTTAGAGAAGTTGACTGGATGACCTTTTCCATTTCAAATTTCTATGATTCTGTGATTTTGCAAGATACACTCCTCTACTGCTTATAAAATAGGAAATTTTACAGTTATTATCCATGTCACATGGATTTTTTTGTACTATTTCTACGAGACAGACAATGGCAAGCGAGCAATGACAGACAAGTCAACACAATGCCAAGTGAAATGAGACATCTATACTGCACAGTACAACAATGCTTAGGGACACCCTTGCTGGCTACCTTTATTTAATCAATCAAATTAACCTTCCTGTAAGAAAAGGGTAGTTAGTAATAGTAAACTACCTACACCTATGGCTTCAGGGTTTTTTTCATTCTTGTCAACACACCAAATTAGAGAAAAAGGAGGCATACAGAGTTATGCAGTACAGGAGAGGCTCTCCTGTATTCCAAAGAAGTGACAAATTTCCTTACTTTCACAAAATTCTTATTTGGAAACTTTTTTGTAATATATTCTAGGGCCATAGAATGTAGCTCTGTGGAAGCTACAAATAACGGCATCCCAAAAGAGGAGGATGTCTCAAGTATCAGTCATTCAGCTTCAGCTTTTCTGCAATTTTTCCTCTTTCTTTGCCATTAACACACAAAAAAATTGGAGTTACATAAAAGGAAGAGTTCTACAGAACACTCAAACATGCATTTAAGTACAAGCTTAAATTCTGCTTAAGGACATACTTACTTTAAGAACAGGTGCCCCCCCCCATTCTATTTGTAAACCTGTAAGGATATCTTTCAGAAAATTAGCAAACATATCAGATGCCAGGCTTTTGTTTGCAGGAGGATTTCATGACTGCATTTGTAACAAAAAATTAGATGTTCTGAACACAAATGGTGGAAGCAACTTCATTATCAAAGTACAAAAAAGATGCTGATAATTATTTTTTTTTCATATAGTTACAGGAGCAACCTTTAAAGCTGAGAAGAATAAACACTTGTTTGATCACATATTTCACTGATCATTATAGCAATCTTTAAGAATGTCTTGGTTCCTTTAACCTGTTATTTTAGCTTGGTAGTAATAAACTTGTCTTTCTGTTTGTAATAGAAAGCCTATTCTTCAGATTCTCTGTTCATGCTTTGTCTTTTCTTTGAACAAAATTTGTCAGAGCTCCATTGGCTCTGGCTATCTCCACCAGGACACTCATCTCTTATTAAGAAAGAAGAGACAAAACAACCATGATTACTTCATACCTGCTAAAGGGAAGGAGTTTAATAGATGTTGATCACCTGCAACCATGTCCCTGTGCCTCAAGTAGTGTGTATACTAACCAGCTATTCTTGCAACTCTCCTCAGCTGATACACAGCACCAGATTAGTATTTTTCAGTGACTATATTTTTGACCCAAAATGCAGGCTAGGTGTTGCTACATACATTCAATATGAATTCTCTAACAGTGTTGTCCAGGAAAAAAACAGAGTGAGGGCATCTGTGTGTGGGGAGATGAATTTTATATGTAGCTCATGAGAGATTTTCACTTTTATCTTGTTTTAAACCTCTGTCTCCCATCAGAGCTAAGTTACTCAGGATAGTCCCAGCCACTCCTGCTGATGCTGTTAAATTTTGCTTACATAAACATACATCTACTTGACTAAAGCTTAGAAGTTTTGCACCCCTAGCTTTCGTCCCACCCTGATAAGGGATAGCTTTTCCTCAATAGCTGCTGTTGTAGCTTTTCCATTTTTCCTGGAACAATTCACAGGAAGTTCAGGCACAACACTAACTTTCTAGCCTCTGATTGTGACTGTCAGACTGAAAGAAGGATCTTTAGATTCAGTCCTTACTTCAGCAAATGCTTGTTTGAGCAAAGTGGAAAGGTGTTGGCCAGGGAAAGTGACAGCACCATTAAGCACACTGGCTAGAACACGCTTTGAGAAGTTGAAGAAGGTGCAATGAATTCCCTTAGGTAGGGAGCTGCTCTCACATGAGCAAGCCTACCTTGGTTACCTACTGAAAGCAGCAGCTCTACTAATCTAAACCTTAATCTTTGATACTTTCCTCACAAAGACATAATTATTAAATGTTCCATTTGAAAAAAATGAGTCATCCAATTTGATGTGAAATACAACTTTGATGCTTTCACTTTAATGAGAAAGGAAGAAAATATTTCATTTTCGTGTAATTGGACCAAAATATTCATGTATTTATTTGTATGACTGCCACAGTAAAAAACCCACCTTTGATCCCAGTGCCTACAATGAATTGACTCCAAAGTTTTTGGAGAACCAGGCTGTTAAATTAGATCACACAAAAAGAAATAGGAACAATCTAGAAAATAAATTGTTGTGGATGATATCTGAAATTTGATATTGTGACATAAAACTCCTGAAAAACACTTAAGAGAGGATTTTATTCCTTATATTTGCTTCACATAATCAATGGAAATTTTAGTAAGAGCAGAATCAAGTCAGTGTTCAGGGCTCCTTAAAAACCTCTTATGTCCTTGAACACTAGAGCCTGGCTGGCAAAAGTAGTTCAAGATCATAAGCATTTTTTCATATAAATCAAATTAAGTTTGAAAAGGAATTCAGAAATAAAAGGGGTTTCTGACTGAACAAGGAGCCTTTGTTTATATGAAGGAATAAGTGTGCTTTATATATATCATGTATATGCCTGTAATGTATTTTTAATGAATAATCTTCTTTTTTCTCTTTCCAAGGCCAGATCTTAAAATAAATGTTTAGGTCCCTCCACGCAATTAAAACCAGCTCCACCTTGTCTTTCAGCAAATGCACAAACCCCTAAACTTCCATTCACATTTTTGTTCTTGCTTTTGATTTCAACCAAGACATTGAATATATCCACTCATGGTGCAGATATCGAACAAGCTTTTCCTCTATACAAATATTGCAAGCTACTAGATACCTGTTTTTCTGTGAGGATGACACGGCCAAGGAGCTGATCTTCCAGCCCTTTCATAGTAACAGTAAAGTCAATCACAGTTGTTTTTGCACTAATTTCCGGAGTATAGGCAGGATTAGCCAATTTTGTTGTCATATAAAGAGTAAACCCCTTCATCAGATCTACCTCCTTGTCACCTACTTTCACCTGAAAATAAAACATATTACTCAATTTTTGAAAGCTGAATTCAAAAAAAGTTACTTTATCCAGTAAAAAAATAGATTAACTCTTTTTTTACATTTTAATTTACACTTTTTAAACTTTTTGCTTAAGGGTTAAAAAAAAAATAATCCAACCCTATGAATTCACTACTCATTTTTCTAAGTGTTGCAAAGGTGTGAATCCCAGCAGTATCCAGACTACCCAGACTGCCCAGCATCTGTCCTATTCCTATTTCATCTTCGCAATTCATCTTACTTTGTGTGCTGAACCAGATTTTATGAAATTTTTTTCCAAGATGTTATCTAGAGCAGGATCAAGTTCCTCTCCAACATCTTCAATTAACAAAGGTCGGCCAAGGGACAGGCAGTCTTCTATATGACTTCTGAAGAACTTGTGGTTCACAGCTGTAACCTAGGAAGATTGGTTAACAGTGTAAGAGGTATTTGCAAGCACATAGAAAACAGTGTAAATTTTATTGCAACTTAAAGAAATTATACTCACTCTAGGATATCTATACAAATGATTACATTTTACAGACCAAACACTGGCCTCTGTTGAAATGAATGGAAGTTTTGCTTAACAGAATAGGAGATCACACTTCTTTATTTTAATCTATTTATTTCCTCATCTACATATCTATCTAATCAATGCAGTATCTTAATACCATTTAAATATGCACAGAACACTAATGTGAAATAAGGCAATATTTATAGGGTTCAGACAGGGAATCAGTGTTACATAGGTGGCCTGGTCTCACATCAGATGTTGAATTTCAAATTCAGTTCCCATTTCACAATATAAAGTATTAAAATTGCTAAAAAAATAACATTTTCAATGCAAATCCTTTTCATTTATTTAAATTTAATAAATTTAACATAAGCCTTTGAGATGACAATTGAATAGCCTTTCCATGCATCTGTTAAACCATGGGCTTGGGGTGGGTTTTTTATCAGAAAAAAACCCTAAGATAGACATGTTTTTAAAATAAATCCTTGTCTTTCAGGCAGTACTCTTTGAAAAAGGTATAATTAAAATATCTAGAGGCCCATTACACAGCCTTAAAAAAGTATATTATTTAAAAATTAATACTATTTTTCACCACTCTGCACTTTTAGCTTGTCTATAATGTAGGCATATGTGTATCCATCAAAACAGCATATTGCCCACATTTTTAGTTCACATGAAACTAAAGGGTGAAGTTAATGTCATAGTGACTAAACAAGACCATAGCAAATTATAATATTCCAGATATAAAGGCATAATCTAAACATATGTGTATTGGTTCTTGACATAACTCTGGTCCTCCTGGACTTTACAGGGTGAGAACTCCAATTTTTCTAACACAGCTGACACATGAACCATGGATGTCTAGAAGCCCATAACCGACTGATTTTTCATCAGGAAAGCTTCCTCTGCATTTAGAGGCTGTATTCAAAGCTATGTAAGTTTTGAGAGTACTCAGCAGTTCAGTAGTTAAGCCCCGTTGGGATTCAAAAATACCCACCACAAGGCAAGCCTGATAGATGTTTTTCTCTAGCTCATGAGTCAAATGTCATCATTACTTAGAGTGTATGAATAGTGGGGTAAGAGGAAATGGTATTTTCATATGCAGCTCCCAGTCCCTGCTTTAGTGAGTATGTGTTATAAGATCCTTATGCAATTACTGGACCGCAGAATGGAACCTGTGTGTTTGTAGTTCCCTTCCACAGGCTGCACCTGGCACATGGCCAGAGCAGCCACCTGGAGGGCAGGCAATAGAGACTCGGTGCCAATTAAGGGAGGGAACTGAAGTTCCAGCTTGGAGGACACTGTAAAATTACTGGGGAAAAGTCTACAGCATGGTAGAAAGCATCAGTGTAGGTCCCTAACTGAAAGAGATTCAGTGTTGCCACTCCTCTGCTCAGCTTGGCAGCTCTCTGGAATCCTGAGTAGGAGATACAAGTCTCAAAGAAGGTGGAATATGAGATACATCCTTCTCTCTATTGTTTCCTGTTGGTTACTCACACAAGCATATCTTGATCCCATTTTGAGAGACCAAAGTAAGGCCTAACGTAATTTAGAGGAAGCCATGTTATCTACTGTAAGACAGTAGATTTCACAGTCACAAAATGCCTAATTTATTCTGTGAATGTAACTTATGTTTTAGGAGAACTTTTAATCATATTTTTAATAAAGGCATCCATTTTCCCAAGATCTTTGAATGTTGTACATTATTTTCCTCTCTTCTCTCAGTCAACACTTCCTGTTTCTAGTTGTGTTTGTACACCATTTTTTGAGTGCATTCAACTTACCAGAAACTGGATTTGGTGTGGGATTGAATACTGGATCTTTCTTAACAGTGCTAAGAAATACAGATCTAGGTCAAGCTCCAGAAGGATAAGGATTTAGCCTATGACATCACCATGATGTCATCAGCTCTCTGAATGTCACCATCCTTACTTTGTTCTCAGTTTCTTTTTCTTATCCCTCACTCTCGTTTTGAGTGAAGATAGTAAGGCATGGTATTCATATGGCAATCTACAGCTGTAGGATAGACTTGATTTATTAACATCTCTTTAGTCTCATGCTTGATCTGGACTGAAAATATATCATGTGTTTAGATATTTATCATAACCCACCTTATCCTTACTGGTGTAACAAAGCATGGAGGGTAAGATGATTACAAAGGAAAGAAAAAAAAAAAAGAAAGTTTTGAATTAAATAGAAGACCCAGATCCCAAACAGGATGGACTGCTAGACAGAGGGGGAGAAGGGTGGATAAATTAAGCAATAAATATTTTTATCACATGCATTTAATCATCAAAAGGCTAAATTTGGGCTTTGTGTTTGATATGCCTGAAAGATTACTAGGTTTTCATCCTACCTCAGGCCACCATTCTTCTTCCAATTCCTCCCTTTTCCTTTTCCCTATTTTCCCCTTAATATGCTTACCCAAAAATGTTACTGCCATGCAGCATCAACTGCCTGATCCTGTCTGGTCTTAATTTTGCAAGTCAGTTACTTCTCTCTATATTTCTCTTTCTCTGACAAGTAATTAAAAGATTCATCATAAAAATACATATGGCATAACATATAATTCCAATTTGCTCTTGAAACTGTCTTTCTGGGAGATGACAAAGCAGTACAAGCTATTTTACCCAGACATAGATAGGTCACAGATTTTGTGTCAGTCTTGTTTTAATTTCTGTCTACCTGTATACATCAGATTCATATTACACACGGAGAAAGTATGATGCCAGAAAATACAGTTTGCATTACTAACTATGATGACAAACACATAAAAAATATTAAGTTAACTATTTACCTGGAGTCCATTATTCTTTTCCTTATTTTTAATCCAGATCTTTCCTTGACCTTGTGGATCAATCAGCAAAGGATATCTAGATGCTTTTGTGACAATGATGCCATTCTGAATTGAAAGGTCATCATTTGGAAGACCCTGGAGGTTCCATTCACCTACTGTAGCATTGTCAACAAGCATGCCAGTAAGGTTCAGGTCCTAATAGAAAATATGTAATTACAAAACTAGCACCAGTTAGAGGAGTTATCCTAAAATGTTTGATGGTAAAGTTTTCTTCTTATTCTGAGCATAATGCATGAGAGAATGTATTCGGTAGTTATTGTTAATTGTTTCCTTTCTTTAAAGTTCAGTGTCTAAATCATTGAAGTTGGGCAATAATGAAAGTGACTTTTGTTGAGGCTTTGAGGTCCATCAAAGATTGTTGGAGAAACTCTGAAGTCAGTTCAATAGCTAATGACAAGCTGATTTTGATATTGGCAAACTCTTTTCTTGCTATCTCAAGAGGAAAGGTTGTCCTGGTCACAAGAGAGTCCTTCTGCTTTAAAGTTGTAAAGTGCCCTCCAAGTATGTATATGAATACAGGATGGCTTGTAGGAGAATTGGAGAAAAAAGAGGAGGTGTGCTATGGATCAATAACCATGAACTACCATGGAAAGTTATTGGTTTATTGTTAGAACTCTTCTCAGCTCATATATTCTCCTAAGTTTGATTTGCACTTGTCAACTAACCTGCTTTATTTTATTCACTATGAACAGTGACTGACCTCTCAAGAATGTGTATGTGAAGAAAACAGTGCTTAAAATCACAAACAAGCTCTACAAATTAGAAAAGTAGCTTAATAATGATGTGAGTATAAAAAGAATAAAATTTAAGGATTTTTTTATTTGCTCCTTACATTTTTCACTCAAGAATTCGTATTTGTAAGCTTTCTCTACAAACAACATTTTAAAAGAAAGAAAAAGCCTGTGAATCCTGCAAAAATCACATAATTCAGCATCCGAAGTCTAAAGCAAAATTTCAAATACTGTGAGACTTGTGACACAATCGTGAGTTAGTGAAACCAGTGGTTGCAAGAATTAAAACCTTTTTTACCCCTTTGATTTTTTAACTACTCTGATTATTGAAGAATTGAAATGAAGCAACACAAACCATTCTCCAAAGACACAGGAACTTTAAGAATCCAATTTCCATTTATGAAAAGGACAGTAAAGCATTTAAAAGCCAAATTTTTCAGCAACTGGAACCTAAACCCATATTTAGCTCCCTAAGCAGATGAGTAGAGGCTGAACAGCTCTGAATTTTCTTACTGCACCAGGAAGTATCAGTCACTATGCAACTCTGAAATTTAGCTAATTTAAGTGCCTAACTACACAGATAGATATCTAATTTTAAATAGCTCTCTTTAAATTGTTATGCCTAAATGACTCATACACCCACAGCCAGTTAGTCTGTGACAAAGTAAGGCAGATGTCAAACCTTTTGCTCGAACTGCAAAGCTGCTTTCTTTCCTGTGGTGTGAAGTATCAAGAGAAGCCCATATGCTGCCTTTTGTGAGTACTTAATTCACTGGAAAGAAATAAAACTCTCTTCCATGAACTATCATTCAAATCATAATCCTGTCTTTAATGGCAACTGTCTAAAGAGAATGGTAATTATGGTTTGAAACTCTTTAATTATGGCATTCTGTATCTAACATTTCCATATAAAAAACCAACAACAACAACAACAAAAAACTGAAAGAAACAAACAAAAAGCATTCCTCAGATTCTGAAGGCTGCATTTGAGTAATAATGTGGTCAGAACATCTTCATAGAGGTAGAATTTTAGTTCTTTATGTCTTGATTTCTAGGGACATTATGCATCCAAGTTCTTATCCTTAAATGGCAAGACTCTTGACAGATACTCCCCAAGGTAAGTAGCTTTTAAGAATATTTTGTATGCTGAATTTGAGTAAAAAGCCTCCTTGGGATGAATCTATGTAGGATAACTCCCATACCACACTGGTAAAGAATCTTGCCTGAAACTGCACTGCTACTTCTATTTTATTAATAAATCCATCTTGGCCTTACATATTACTTATCATCAGGAGCTTTCAAAGAGCTTTTCTGAGCAAGTTAGAAGCATTCATCTTTGTAAGTCACAGCATAAATTGGGCTGGGCTGTGAGGTTCGCTCTGTCAGGTCAAGGTTAATCACTGTTAAAAGAAGTATGCACCACTAACTTCCATTAGATGAACAGTATGACAAAAGTCTCATGGCAAAGAGGTCTCCCTAATAGAGGTTTCAAGTCACAATCCCCCAATAACCCAAAAAGAAGATGCAGCAGGGTTGCTAATCTACCTTCAACAGTCTCACAGTGGTGCAGCCACAGCCATACATAGGTTGAAACAACCAACACTTCCCAGCAGCACCTGCTCTGTCATATGCTTCAACAGCTGAGGACAGGAGCCATTTGGGTTTAATGCCTCCACTCCTGTACTGAGAGTAAGAGGGACTCTCTGAACCTCCAGCCTCTACTGCTGGAGAAAATTTACACAGGTATTCACAAAATCAAGTGGAAGGCAACATGTATAGATTGCTCAGAAAGACAGTTTGTATTATTATGGCCTAAATTATGCCTTCAGCATGAATACGTCTTCTAGGTGCAAGGAAGAATATTAGCCAAACCTCCTAAAACTCATGGAATAGAAACCAGGTTGCTGCTGGCCACGAGCATAGCCTATGATCCAGAAGAGCTGCCAGGTCCGGCACTCCTGAGGCAGATAGTGGTAAAAAGAACAAGATTCATGTAGAGGAATCTGCCCTGTATCATAGGCCCAGCTGCAGGTTGCTCACTTTAATAAAGGTAGTATATGATGTGGCAGGGAACAGAAGCTGCATGATGGGGCTGTAGCTACACTGCATTTTAGGCCACCTCTGCCCACAGAGACTTAGGCCGATTGAAGAGAAGCTGTAACGCCAGGCTCGTTGAGAACAGCCTCACTGGGGACAAATGTACATGGATTTAAGAGCTTAGACTGGAGCAAGCTGAAATGGTGTAAACCAAGTTATACAAAATCCAGGTTTTGTTTAACTTAATCATTTCAACAAGACACTTCAAATTAAACTAAATTAAACTGTGTGGGTACACAGCAGAAGGTAAGATAGGATGGTATTAATTGATAATACATGGAGGTGCAGTGGTGATATTTCCTGGTTCAAAATGTGCAATGGTCTTTAATTGGGTCTAAGAGCATTTTCATGTCAATGGAAATGAGGGTGTTGAGACACTGGCACAGGTTGTCCAGAGAAGCTGTGGCTGCCCCCTCCCTGGCAGTGTTCAAAGCCAGGTTGGATGGGGCTTGGAGCAACCTGGTCTGGTGGGAGGTGTCCCTGCCCATGACAGGGGGGTTGGAACTAGATATCTTTAAGGTCCCTTCCAACCCAAAATATTCTATGATTCTATTAATTAATCAAACTGCACTAATAATAAAAGTGTGAAGCTTTAAGAAGGAAAAACTGCTTAGTTCCATTTTACAGATATTTTTTAGCAAATCTAGATTATTAAAATGTTGTATTAAAGTAATCTTAAATGAAAATAATGGAATTTTTTATTCCCAGACTAGTTTCTTGTGTTCAAAATTTTATATATCAAGAACAGTAGGTTAAATAATTCGTAGTGTAATATGTTAGAAATACAGAACATATGAAAAAACTTTCATTCAAATTCATTCTTTATAGTCTAGATTTACAGTTCAGAGTGAAAAGGGTATAACTAGAGAGAGCAGAATTTTAGTGGTAGCACATGAGTCTGTAGGTGCTAAAAGTGGAAATAGGGTAAATCTTGCTGGTTTCCTGGAAGTTGGTTGGGGCATAACTCCCACCCGGCCCAGAAGCCACAGACCAATCTCGCCACCACTGCATCATTGTGCAGGTCTAACTTGAGAGCTGCTGCTTCAAAGACTGCCTGGAAAACTATAGGGGCACACCAACACCAGTTGTTGGGTAGTATTCTCAACCACATATTCACAAGTTTTTTCTTGCAAGGGAATAACTTAAAATGTTGACGGAGACAGTTACAACTGGTGTTTTCTTCAATACACATATTCTCCACTTTCAGTAAATGCTCCATGTGGCTGATCTGCTTGACTTTCTGACTTAAATTATAAACACAACGTGGCATTTGCAAAAAACCACCAACCATGGGGGGAAACTGTGACTACCTGATGATAAGGTATATATATCTAAGTCAGTAAATTTTACTTTGTTTCCCATATTATGCAATTTCCTCCTGGGGCAGCTGACCTCAGACAGCATCTCTCAGATTTGCCAGTAATGGCCTATATACCAATCTTGCAATGCATGACAGTATAAAGAGGATATTAAAACATTTTTTTAAAAGCTCAGTTGTCAACTGTTCAGATTTTTTATTTATTAAAAATTTGATGGAATGTGACAGCCTGTAAATAATCTTGCAATTATGTACTTTTCTGGAATGGAATGCTCTGAACATTATTACTCTGCAAGGCAAACAGTAAGGTCAGGACAGAGCATGAACACTCACATTACTGTATGGAATCTTGCTGTTGTCCATCTCTTTCTTCCACAATTGAAGCAGCGAATTCCTGTACTCCTGATTGAAAGGTCCAGAGTAAGAGAGAAACCCAGTGGCCAGAAGAACATTCCCCACTAAATTAGTAATTTGATTTTGAAAGTTTTTGCTGCTTGCTGTCCAACGAAGCTGTATGCAAAATATTATAAAGAAGTTAGATTAAGCAGGCACAAAACTCAGATGAAGATCTAATTTAAGAGTTTATCTCTTTCTGGTAAGTAATTGTTCTTTAAACCAGGTGTATTTTGGGCTGTAAATCATTCTTTCCAGAAGTAGACATTTGCTTGGAAGAGATGACAACCACCTGATCAAGTGGAGAAAAAGCATCTTTGCCAGCAAGCTGGCCAAACTGGTAAGAAGTGCTTTAAATGAGGAACAAAGTGGGAGGGAGAGGATGACCAACAATCATGTGAGGAAGCAAAGGACTAGGTTGGCAAATAAACTATGTGGGGTGAAATAAACAGTATGGACCTTGTAAGCAATAAAACAGGGCTAATGGAGGACCACCCCAAGCACATCCACATAAAAAGAGAAGTGCCTACCAGACAGAATGATGGGGATAGCTTTCATACTGTTTCTGGGAAATTAGCACAGCTGGGAACCTCTCTGAAGTGCTTGTACACTAATGTGCACAGCATGGAGAACAAACGAGGAATTAGAAGTCTGCATGCGGTTGCAGAGTCATGATCATGATGGGAAGGCTTCTACAACTGGATTGCTGCAATAGGTGTATATGGGCTTGTTAAGAAGAACAGTCTGGGAAGGTGAGGAGGGGAGTTTTATGTGAGAGAGCAGCTGGAACGCATGGAGGTTTGCATCTAAGCCTCTGGGATGGACAATGAGCCAACTGAGAGCTTATTGATTAGGATTAGAGGGCAGACCAATGTGGGTGATGTTGTGTGTTTGTTACAAAGTGATCAGGAAGAAGTAGATGAGGTCTTCTGCAGACAACAGGAAGAATTCACCTTGAATTCACAGGCCCTGGTCTACACAGGCCACTTTAACCACTCTGATATCTTCTGGAGGGACAACACAGCAAGACACAAGCAATCCAGGAGGTTTTGAGGAGTGCACTGACAAAAAATTCTTAGCACAGATAACTGAGGATCTAACAAGGCAAGGCAGTTTGCTGAACCTCAGATTTGCAAACAAGAAATAACTGGTCACAGATAAAAGGTTGGGGGCAGCCTTGGCTGAGAGAATTGAGATTGTTTAGCCTTAAGAACAGACAGCTCAGGGGAATTTTATCAATGTGTATGAATACCTGATGGGACAGTGTAAAGATGATAGTGCCAGACCCTTTACAGTGTTACCCAAATAAAGGACATGGGGAAATGGACAAAAATTGAAATACAAGAAAATCCAATTAATCATACAAAAAAACATTTTTTACAGTGAGAGTGCTCAAGGACTGGAATAGGTTGCCAAGAAAGGTTGTGGAGTCTGTCTTTGGACATATTCAAAACCCAACTGGACAATGCCCTGAACAACCTGCTCTATTTGACCTTGCTTTGAGCAGATGTGGGGGCTTAGGTTAGATGATCTGCAGAGGTCCCTTTCAATTTCAATTACTCCGTAGCATTGTGATTGTCTGAATATTATTTTTGAATTTTACTAATTAATTTCTCTCCAGATTTCTGTTCCTTTCCAATCACACTGCATGCAATCTTGATTAGGACATACACATTATAAGTTTAGAAAATACACATTTAACCCAGTGTCACTTTTGGTCAAGGTTCAAAGTGCTATATATAGTCTTTAAATTTTTTATCTGAATTTTCAAAAGCAGAATGGAGTAACAGCTCTTACAAGATCTCATAGCACAAGGTTTCAAAAAACCCACAATAAGGCACCGTAAATTTCAATTTTGGTGTTGCTCTAAAATTTGGAAATTCACTGAAAAATATATTAAAGCATCTAACATTTTTTACTAATATATTTTGATGTACAGCTATGCAGACAAATGCTGAAGTCCTGGCCACACAGGACACAATGGTTGAAGTCAAAGCTCTTATTAATTTTGACTCTCTGTGAAATCAACCAAGGAATTTTCAAAGCAAATAATCAGACAAGAAAAAAAGAGTATCCTGCTTCCTCTGGAAACCTTCGGGATGAAGCCAGAAAAATCTGCATAAGAAAGGTAAATTTCAAGCTCAGTGCAGAGGGTGGTGATTAGCCCATAATTCTGTAAAAGGTTCTAGTAGAAATCTGAAGTTCAAATATAAATCAGGAAATTAATCAAGCTTCAAATTCCTATTCTAGTATACTTGGTGAGAAAAAGAGAGTAATCCTTCTTATGAATATTTTAGGGCAATTATTTAGGTTTAGCCTAATTCCTCTTCTTACCAAAGCTAAAAGCAATTTGGCTCCTTGGCTTTAAATCTGAACTTTATCCCAATACGAGCTGTATGATATGACATAAATCTTCACACAGAAGAATTAAATTAAAACAAGAAATTGTTTTGCTTTTTAAATACATGAAGTTATAGCAAAAAACACATACAACTAAAACAAATCATCATATGATATTGAGACGTCACCATGCCCTGAATTTCTTGAGCACTACTAATGATTATTATGGAGTATTCTGAAAACTGAGCACCTACTTTGTGATGGAAACCTACTCATATGTACCTTTTCTCCACATAATCCTTCAATCAGAGCTGTGGCATTGTTCATCTTCCTTCTGCATGCTTCAGCATCATCAAGTAAGTTTTGCTTTTCTTTCATAGCAGTATCATACATGGATTGTACTTGATCCAGTTCCATTTGCTTCTCATCCAGCTGCATTTGTGCATTATTCAGTTCTGTTTGGGCAGCTGCAAGTCTTCCCTCTTGCAAGGCTAAATTTGCCTACAAACATTTAGAAGTAAAGAGTAATTAATACCTATTATTTGGCAAGAGCAAATGACATTAAAGAGCTTGCTTAAATATCATGTCTATTATTTCTATTTTTTCTTCTGTAAGAGTTCTGAAGATGGAAACCATGAATTTGTAAAAGATTTTATTAGAAATATGAGACTGCACACTCACATCACAGCAGAAGAGTAACAGTACAAGGAATCTCTGGGATGACTCTTAGTAAACAGTATAGTCAGGGGTTGGGTTTTTACATTAGATCTTGACTAAAAATATAGATTTAATTCCTATCAAAATATGCTAAAATCAGCAAATTCCTCTTGCTTTGCATAGGAAAAAAAAATAAAAAATAAAAAATAGGAGAGGAGCCAAGATCACATTTTGAGATCTAGGCATGATAAAAATTCAGCATTAAATATGGTGGATTTAAAAGATAGGCCTGTGACCTGAGAATTAGAGAAGCATATCAACATAATAACAATCAACAAAGTAGTACTGCTTTATGAGTTACACATCTAGAGAACAGCACTGTCAGCAAAAAAAATCATTTACTGTAGCCACTGTTTCTGTTGACAGATACTAGAGATAAACAAATATTTTATAATGGAGATAAGCCAGCAAAATGGTTGATCATAAAATTTCCATTATGTAAGAATGCTGAAATATTTTTACTCCACTGTTTATCAAAGAGTACATTAAACAGCTTCTCCTAGAGATAAACACTGTTAAATGAGTGAGTCTTGTTAAGACTCAGCTAAGCGGATTTCAGAACTACTGCTATTATTTTTTAGTGAATCTTGGACTATCAGGAAAAGTTTAAACAGTAAAGGAGATTTGAGTAGGTGATGTAGTGTTACTGTGTCCTGCACCAGGGGGGAGGGGAGGAGGGGGAGGTAAGGGAGAGGAAGAGAGAGACAGTGCGGGGCTCTTTATGGATCTTAATAAGAAAGGCCCAACAACAAATGGTTTAATAAGGTAACTGATTTTTAAAAATCCCTAATAAGAAAAGGAACATAATAAATCTTACATCCCTTCAGATGCTGGACACACCACATTCATGCAGCATCAGACAGAGCCTGGATAGATTTACCCATGGCATACTGCGCAGAGCAGATCCTGTCCATGGAGAGAAAACTCTCTCTTTTGGGCATTCAAGCCATTATAAACTCCTCTTCTTATTCTGTCTTATTAAAGCAGTTATCTTATTAAGCCATCTGTTGTCAGGCCTTTCTTGCTGAAATTCAGAAAGATCCTTGCACCAGCCCTCTCTCCTCTTACCCCTGCTCACCCTTCCCCAGTGCAGAGCATCTGCTTATCCTAAAGTATGCAAAGGCTAAAAATAGGAGTAAAACAAAGTTATGACATATTGTTTCACCCCCAGTTGACAAACAGTGAGGTTACACAAAACAAGATCCTTGGAGAGTTGTGAAGAACAGCATAGGCAGAACAGCTGGAGGAAAAAAGAACTTACACCTGGCTGTGTGGATTCATATTTTACCCTGACATTTATCACAGCAGGATATGAATCTCAGTGGAAAAGAATGGCCATGTGAATTCCCGATACATATGAGCAATGATGCCTTGCAAATATGAAAAACAGATCTCTGTGCAGCAATAAACTACCCAGAAAGGTGCGAAAGACTGATGAAACAAAATTCTCAATTCTTAAAAGCTCTTAAAAAGCTACCAGCTTTGAAGATGTACGGATGCTGAAAAAATATTTCAGAGAAGTACAAAGAAAAAACACATTCTACTCTAACATGAAAAAAAAACCCAGAACACAAAAAAACAACAAATTATTTACACAAGACTTTACAGGATCTCTAGAAGATGGCATAATAAGAAATTATTTTACACACAATTTAAGCAGAATTTTAGGGTCATCATAACAAAGTAGAAATACATTTTGGTATTAGTTTGGATTGCAGGCTGCTTAGTCATATATGATGAGTATTGGTTGGTTGCATGAGAATGCCTGCTAACACACCATGATAACCAGCCTATGTGATTCCCGATGGCAAAAAGACTACTTGTTTCAGATTACACGATGAAATCATCATTATTTTCTCTCTCCCTGTCTTTGTTTCCAACTCTATTTTTCAAAATTACATGGGTACAAACACTGCTTTTGTATTGACATCACTGGCAGGTTGGCTGGCAGCTTCCTGTGCTGAGCTTTGCCATGAGAGCAGGAGGCAAGTTCTGCTGCCAAGGAGAATCTTCTGCACAAGAAGGCTATTACAATCGCAAGCAGCTTCATACAGAGATTTCCAGACAATTACAAGCGGGAAGGAAATGCGTCTCCCAGCCACAAGGAACTACTGTGGCCTTTCTAATTTTAGTGGCATTGCTATGTGAACAAGCTTCACACCCTTCATTTCATCCCTCTGAGTCACGCAGCAAAGCAAGGATTCACTATTTGTTCCAGTTGGATGCAGTGTGAAAGCCTGAATAAATGGATTTTATGTGAATGAATCATGAGGATTCAAAACATGAGATCCACACTCTTACCTGTGTTCCCAGAGAATGGGGCTACGCTAGAATATGCTTAGGCTTCCATGAGAACAGCTGCTTCAGGTTTTTCTCCCCACTGGTGTTGTGGGGAACCACAGAGACAGTCCTCTCAACATCTGCTCCAGCCAGCATCTCTACCTGCTCTCTGCACCTGTCTGCATGGGGCAAGTATGGACACAGTACCTGTGCCAACAAGGGCCATAAACTAAATTGTTAAGCAGCTATTTAGCTTTCATCTGAGAGGACTTCCTAGCAGGTGGTGAGATGGTCCTGCCCTTTTGAAACTTTCTGCATTCCACATAAAACCAGGACAAATGAACACATAATTACAGTCCACATCTATACTGCTAAATTAAACATGCCCAGGACCTTCCCTGGCATTGAGGTTAAATAGCATAAAACAGCTCACATTAAGCTCTCCCAGCCTCTAAAACAGTATGGTTGCATGCAGACAGCCTCATGGAAATGGCCCTTGGGCCAAGGTAGTTCCTGAAGAGATTCAGAGATTGCTAAAAAATGCTGCTTAGCCAAGACCAAATTCACACTAGGGATCATTCTAACAATTCAACAGTGCAGGTGATCACTTTTCAACGTCTAGAAAAATTCCCTAGTACTGTTTAATTTATTAGTATTGACACAGCCATAAGTTTCTCGTTGATTCATTGCACAATCAAGTTTGAAATGTGCCAAGTATATCTGGCCCTAATCCAAGAAATAGATATATCTCTCCAATAATAAAACCTCACCCAATTTAATGCTACCCGGCTCTTGAATGGAATGCCCAGACCAACCCCAGATCACTCTGAAGAGCAGCTGTTGGTCAGTAAATTCAGGAAATGTTACTAGAACTAGGAGAAGCTCTCAGAAAAAAAGCAGCTGAAACTTTATAATTCACCACAGGTAAGATTTGGAGCTTTCCTAGCACCTCTCTTTTTTCAGGAATTTTAGCTTTCCATGTTCACTGTCCTCTACAGTCCATTGGAGCACTCACTGCTGCTGAAGCAGGCCAGAAGGCTTCTTGCACTTGGACACTGTCACTCCACTCATAAGCCTCTGTGGATGTGCTGGGTGGCCACCTTTGACTTTTGCTTCAGTTCTGTCCTGGGCACATGACATCTGACAGATAACTCTTTGTGGAAATGTAATCTCAAGACACTTCTGCCCCAGACCACTACAGACTTTTCACATAGACACTCCATCGGTTTTGTATCAACTTTCTCAGGGCCTCAATATCATGATAAGTTTGGATTCATCGTTATTTAGGGAAACATTATAAGAAAGACAAACACATACACAGGTTTTGCAGACATTCCAAAGACAACATTTTCACTTCATCAATCTAAAAAAAATTATACATATATATGTATGTATACATATATACATAACACATAATCACACAATCACTTGAGTTGGAAGGGACCTTAAAGGTCATCTAGTCCAACTCCCCTGCCATGGGCAGGGACATCCCCCACTAGACCAGGTTGCTCAGGGCCCCATCCAACCTGACCTTGAATGTCTCCAGGGACAGGGAATCCATCACCTCTCTGGGCAACCTGTGCCAGTGTTTTACCACCCTCATGGTGAAAAACTTCTTCCTTACGTCTAACCTAAATCCACCTTCCTTCAGTTTAAAGCCATTACCCCTCATCCTGTCACAACAGGCTCTGCTAAAAATCCTGTCCCCATCCTTCTTATAGGCCCCCCTTAGGTATTGAAAGGTGGCAATGAGGCCATCTTGAAGCCTTCTCTTCTCCAGGGTGAACAACTCCAACTCTCTCAGCCTTTCCTCATAGGACGGGTGTTCCAGGCCTCTCATCATTTTTGTGGCCCTTCTCTCAACTTATTCCAACAGGTCCATGACCTTCCTACACTCAGGGCTCCAGAGATGGACACAGTACTCCAGGAGGAGTCTTACCAGAGCAGAGGGACAGAATCACCTCCCTTGATCTGCTGATCACAGTACTTATGATGCAGCCCAGGACACGATTGGCCTTCTGGGCTGTGAGGGCACATTGCCAGCTCATGTCCAGCCTTTCATCTACCAGTACCCCCAAGTCCTTCTCAACAGGGCTGCTTTCAATCCCTTGATCCCTCAGCCAGTATTGACATCGAAGGTTGCCTCAACCTAAGTGCAGAACCTTGCACTTTTCCTTGTTGAACCACATGAGGTTCCTCTGGGTCCACTTATCAAGCTTGTTTAGGTCCCTCTGGATGGCATCTTGCCCTTCAGGTGTGTCAACCACACCACTCAGCTTGGTGTCATCCATGAACTTGCTGAGGGTGCACTCGAGCCCACTGTCTGTGTCATTAATGAAAAGGTTGAACAGTACTGGCCCCAGTACAGACCCCAGGAGGACATCACTTGTTACTGGTGCCCATTGAGATATAGAGCCATTGACCACCACCCTCAGGATGCAACCATCCAACCAATTCCTCACCCACCCATCAAATCCGTATCTCTCTAGTTTAGAGATATGTATACATGCAAACAGATCCATGAAGAGGACATTAATAAAAGCTTAGTCTCAATTTCTTTGCTATCATTGACCATTCCTTGGGATTAAAACAACCTTTGAAAGGCACAGAGATCATGCCTCTTATTTGCTTTTCACAGCCTCTATTAGCTACTGAAAGATTCTCCACTTTTTCCATTCAGCTACAAGTCCAGACTTCCATCTGTTTTGTTAGGTGATCTAATCCCCTCCTGTATCCCCCAGAGTATATTCTTTCCTTCCACAGTTATTGTGGGCCTTGAATTCAGACTTGAATGCTTGTTTTCCTGCCCAGTGGGCATCACCTTGACAAGGACACACTTATTTACTCCTTGACTGTTACCTCTTCCTCAGGTGCAAGATTTCCTCTTATTGCCTGCTGTTGTTTTTAGTTCAGCATGGAAACAAGTGAAAGCAGAAAAGGCAATAAAGTTTCATATATAAAACTGAGTTGGACAGGGAGAATCCTCGACATCAAACAGAATTTATAAACTGTAGACAAACTTCCCTTGATTATCATAACAGCCTAAAGAGAACTTAATTAAAATCACTGGAGACGTCTCTAAAGGAAATTATTATCCTACACACAGTATTTTAATTGGAGGCTAAGAGAATCACAGCAAAAGCCAGGACTTCTTCATTCTGCTGTTATATTCTTCAATTTGTGAATAAATAGCAGCTGGTGTTTCAGAATTACCAGGTTAATCCAGCAGGCTTGTTTACTAGGTAACAAGCTAGAGAGGAATGGCTCACGGTCGTGCTCGAGGTTCATAGGCAAGTTGCACACATATGGTGACCACTGTATGGTAAGCAAATACACAGCATTGTATTTGATGGCAACATTTGGCTATCATTTGGTAAACATTTGGTTATTGGAATCAAACTTTCTGTTTGATTCTAGGTTAGGCCCTTAGGCTGCAGGCTACATCTAAAGAACGTAGGCACCCATTTCTAGGAATGAGTTAATTTTTGTACACTATATTTACTAAAATGTAAGCCACTATTAATTAGTTTTCATAAGTTGTCACATTTAAGATAAATGAGGCACTGAGTCTCAGTTAAGATGCAATTTAAAAATATATTGGATGTACTTTGCAGGTGTTGAAGGGGGTTTATCACCTAGAACAGCAGTTAGGATAAGGCAGCTTGATTAATTCATTCAGTAAAACCGCTTTTAGCATTGGATGATTTAACCGGTGCTAGTACTTTACACAATTTAATTGTACATTTATTTTCAATTATTTTTTTAGCATCACTCCAGTGCTTCCTGTAATACCTCCTGCATACTTTACACACTTCTTCTCTCTGTCATCTTCAGTTTTAAAATATTTGTCACTGTTGCCATACCTGACAATAAGCACTACTTTGCTAAGAATCACAGAATCACAGAATTCTAGGGTTGGAAGGGACCTCGAAGGATCATCTAGTCCAACCCCCCTGCCAGAGCAGGGTCACCTAGAGTCCATCACACAGGAACGCATCCAGGCGGGGTTTGAATGTCTCCAGTGAAGGAGACTCCACAACCTCTCTGGGCAGCCTGTTCCAGTGCTCCGTCACTCGCACAGTGAAAAAGTTCTTCCTGATATTTACATGGAACCTCCTATGCTCCAGTTTGCATCCATTGCCCCTTGTCCTATCATTGGACGTCACTGCAAAAAGCTTGGCTCCATCATCCTGACCTTCACCCTTTACATATTTGTAAACATGGATGAGGTCACCCCTCAGTCTCCTTTTCTCCAAGCTAAAGAGACCCAGCTCCCTCAGCCTCTCCTCATAAGGGAGATGTTCCACTTCCTTAATCATCTCAGTGGCTCTGCGCTGGACTCTCTCAAGCAGTTCCATGTCCTTCCTGAACTGTGGGGCCCAGAACTGGACACAATACTCCAGATGGGGCCTCACTAGGGCAGAATAGAGGGGGAGGAGAATGCTCATTTTTTTATCAGCTACAGTGTGACAAAAATGTAAGTACCGGAATATGAAGTTAAATTATACGTAATCTTAGGACATATATATTCAAATAAAAACTGCAGGAGCACTTCTGCAGCTTTCAGAGTTGCATCTGCATATAAAGCCACTATTTCCTCTAGGTCTTAGTCTCTTTTATAGCTCTCAATAGCCACATTTCAAACTCTGTTTTCATTAGTGAATATCCCACTATATGAAAAGGGAATTGCTACTTAGACATCACAGAAATAGTCTTCTGTATCAATTACTTGAACCAAAAATATCAAGCTTTTAATGAATTCGAATCAGATCCATCTAGATATACTAAGAGAATATGCCAAGAGTTTTGGATATACCACTGATACAGTGGCTTTTACAATAGAAGACTGAACATAAGTACAGTTGAAGCATAACAAATTGAATGTATTTCTTCAGAAAAAAGCCATAAAACCCCCTGTAGAAGCAATGATTATAAATCATATATAAATATTCAAAGTCCTTTTTTTTCAATATGCTTATAAATTAAATGTTTTAAAGACAATAAAGCTATCTGTAGGAAGGCAGATGGGAATGTGACAACAGAATTCTATGCCAAGTGACTACTTACTTTATTATATATATATACACACTTACATGTAGCAGTTTGACACTCCAAAGTTTTCTTAGCAAGCTGAATTCCAGCTAAATTCATTAAAGAGTATTTCTGTGCCAAGGATGGTGTCTCCTCTTAGATTCTACCAAGACCACAATAAATATGCTCATTCCCAGGCCAAGAGGACTGAGGAGGTTTTCTTGAAACCATAGTGCCTGGCACCAAGTTCAAGAGCACAGACAATATTGGTATCTCCCACATGTGGATAGCCAGGCTCTATAAAGAACCTGTGTACTAAGGCTCCCATGGAAAACTGACTGTTCCCACAAGTAACAACTGTATAGCAGGGCATAGTTGTGCAAGGGGAAAAAATTGTCAGGACATATTCAGCCTCTGTGTGCTTGACTTCACAACTGGATATGAAGAAACAAGGATCTCTTGTAACTCGTGATCACTTTTAGCCAAAATAACATGACATTTTTTTCCATTCAACCATAGTCATCCCTCAGAAAAAATAATATGAAATACCTTAAGAGGAAGAACTTCTTTATTAATACCATAGAAGTAAGCCATTGCTTGTGTCCATGAGCAAAGACCTGCTACATTTCCACACACTTTTTTAGCAGTCTCAAGATTATAATCCTCCATATCGAAATAAGGCTCTAAAAGCTCCACAGTTTCTCCTGTAATTGAGTCCTAATCAATGGAAAGGAAAAATTATTTTTTAATGGATTTTAGAATAAAGTTTGCTTCATAGAAACATTTTTTTTTTAAAATGATGCTATCACTTCTTACAGAAGAAATGAACAAAACAATACTGTTGCCCTTCTATCTTATAAAGGACAGAAGATCAGTTGTTTTTTTGTAAACTCAGGTGAAAATAGCTCCTACTTCCACTGCAACAGATTGACTTGCGTTTGCATTTAAAAATCCTATTTGACCCATAAGATTTACAGACATTACTTGTACTCATAGCTCCATGACAACTTAAGCTGATCTAAGTTACTGCTGCTACAGCACTGTATCTTCTTTCCTCCCCCTCTCAACCAGATGTTCTTGCTCCATCTTTAATACCATCACCAATGCTCACTGAGTTAGCTTGGAAGCTAATATGACAGAAACCTAAGTCTGCAAACTAATGATTAGGTTTTTTCTAGGCTAGTTCTCTGAACAAGCTTACCATGACATCAGATAGGCACCAGTGTGAAAACAGCTAAGGGAGTAAAAAATGCAGCTTCATGAAGGAACAGAGTGAAACTGCAAGTTACTGACTTCACTTCACTGAAGTTAACCCTTTTCAGTAACTGTAAGAATTATTTCTTTCAGCTGTTCCCTTCATTATTCCAATCTCAATTTTTTCCCCCTCTTCACAATCTGTTGAGAGTGTGAAAAGCCAGATCTTTGATGATGGTGGTTAATCTCTAATCAAGTGTCAGAAGAAAATGGAATTCATCTCCTTATGCAATGTAGGGAGTAGAAGAGCTTATACAGGGTAACAATAGATGCTTAACAATAGAGGCATTAAGAATCTTTCCCTTTTTTGGCAATGTATTAATGCCTTTCTTTTAATGCATCTAAAAATCATTGCATTCACACTGTCAAGCAATATACCCTTTTCCTGCTTTTCTGCATACCAGAAAAGACTGTCTTGTACTTGTCTGATCCTTATCTACGATAATAACAAAGACATTCACGATATTACTGCTAAGATCAGACATGGTGATGTTTTCACTACCAGCATTTGCTAAAATGTAAAGTAGTGCTGGAAAAACATTTTGACTTTTTCATTCTCTGACTCAAAATTATGAGCTATCAAGCTGGCAAAGGTGAAGTAAAGAACAATCAGCTGTGGCCTAAATCTCTGTTCAGAAGCTTGAAAAATGCCAGGCTTTTCCTTCTAAGTAATGAATTTTACACCCAAGGAACTATTTAATCCACTAATCTTCCTTGCCTAAAAAAATTAGGAAAGAACAAAAATCTCACAAGCAAGTAAGCAGTTTAGTCTACTCAGAACTCCAGACATGATGAGCTTTCTTCTCATGTATACTCAGCCTTAGAAACAAGAAATGAGGCAAGAGGACAACATGTGAAGTAGCTCATCAGGGATGCAAGTAGTCTAGTGTTCTTCATCACATTCATTAGCATCACTTCCTGCAAGAATTCAGACCCACAGAGGTTGTTCTGATTCTTCTGAGTAAAGTTAAATGTGTTGCAAACTACCAGCAGGAACACATACACTATTAATAAGAGCCAAAACTGGAACCCTCATTAGAGAGAAGCTTGAGTAAGGAGTGCATAATTAGTCCCCATTATCTTTAAACTCATTTCCTCTTTGTGTTTAGCAAAGATAGCACTTGGAAAATCGAACAGATGGACAGCCAGCCCCAGGAAGAGACTGTTTACAGAGGCTGTGCAAGTTTCCACACAGTGCCTTGTCAATATGGCTTACTGGGAGAAATGGCTCCTGGGGATAGTGAGAATCATGGTTTCAAGCCTCATCTGCACAACAAAAACAGTCCAATAGCTCAGAAAAAGCATCAGCAAAATGCACAGATGAAGCAGATTAAAAAATTAGTGATTAGTTTTGCCAGAACCTGCTTAGATTTCTGGATTTTAAAGTTGGGCCACAATTCTGCCATTCCACAGTCCAGCATAGCTCTTTTTCTGGTACAGCTACCTGTGACAACTTTCTTCTCTTCAGAGAAATTTCCCTTTTCTCACAGTCTAGTAAATCTTGCTGTAAACGGGACAAGTTTCTGTCCTGACAGAAATAAAAACCTGTGTTTGCTTTTATTTTTCTTATAGTTGATACTAAGGTTCTCCGTTCATTCTGCAATTCACCAGTGAAAGAACCCTAAAAGTTCCAAAATACCTCAGTATTTTTCCTCATAGGAAGCTCATTTTCTTCTATATTTCCTCCTAGCTTTCCAACAAATAATTCTGGAGACAGAGTTCTAGAGCGCCTTATTGCAAACAGTCATGGTAGCACTGGAGACGGTGAGTCATTTGAAAAATCAACAGTGCGTCCTTTTAAGGCAAATCTGTACTGAGAAGCAAGAATTGCCTCAATAAAGATAATGCTAAGCTTCTCAAGATCTGATCTAGTGCTTGGGATACTTGTGTCAGACATCAAAACTGTGTTGCCCAGGAGAAAGATTACTGAAACCGTGAAAATGGAGATGGATACAGTCATGAAGGTATCCACAACTACAGGTACACAAAAGCCTTGTGTGTTGCAACCTACTTTGAAGGTAGAAGACATGTTCAAATGATCTCTAAAGATAGTTAAAGGTGGAATAGTGCCATTAGTAACTTCTTACCTTTTGGAAAGTAAGCAACATGTTAAGAAATCCTGAATTATTCATTAGTTTCAGAGCCTCAGTCCATGATGGCTTCACACATTGGCGTTCTTGATCAGGTGTCACTGAATCTATTTTTCTTTGGAATAAAAGTAGCACACAATCCATAATTCGCATTATCAGGTGAGGAGGTTTGCCCAGTTTGCGAACAGTTGCAATGTCAGACGGTTTAATTGTCTGAAAAATTAAAAGATAAAATAATACATTTACTTAAACAATCACTAGATGGTAGATAAGGATGTTATCTGGGAGGACTGTGTATGTAATGCAATTGCTGCAGTTTTGCATATCACCCAGAAGCAGTACTGCAGAAAATCCTTCAAGGCAGTAGCACTCAATGACTGCCTTGTTATCTGACAGTAGAGGAGGTACTGCCCACCTTACCTTTCCACTGTCTAAGATTTCAGGTTTTTCTCTACAAGGATTAACAGGTCAGTGCTAGTCCTTTCAATGTTATTTTTTTTTCAAATCAGAAGTATAAGCCATGTTATTACAAATAACAATTAACTACATGCATGTTCAAGATATCTTTGATTCTGACCTGCAGGGCTGCCTCAGCCTCTTCCAATGCAGGTCTTGCAGCTTCAAGCTTCTCCTCTGCTGCTGCTTTATCAACGGCAATGTCATCCACAATGGCCTGAGCCTTGTCTTTCACCTTTTGTACCTGCACTTTCACGTTTTCGGCAGCTTGTGCTTTCATAGTTACTTCCAATAAAACTTCATCAGCTTTTTCTGAAGCAACTGCCAAATCTTTCTCCTTCATCACCAACTCTTTGGAGAGTCGATTTACTGAAACCTCAGCTTCCATCAGTTTTGCAAGACCTGTGTTGAAGAAATTCCATTTTAGCAGTAGGAAGAGCTATTGAGAGAGAAACCTCAGTGAAGCAATCTGGGTACTTAAAATAAGTCACTATGATTCATGTTCAGGAACCTCAGTGACTGATCCCTTTGTTGAACATCAAAATTAATCAGGGGTAGTATCCATTTGCTACTAAAAGCTTTGTCTTTTTTTTTTTTAATGGATAAGAGTCTTCAGAATCTGTCACTTGATCACTTCTTACATATGAGAGGGACACTAAATATTAAACACATATATTGAAAGCATTAGTAACGTGAATGGCACTCTTAAGAATTATGTGTGCAACTTCAGAAATCCATGAGAAGTACCAGATTGTACTCTCTGTAAAAAACAAAGAAAAGGAACCTGGCATCCTGAGCAAAGCAAGTGAAGACACAAGGAGTCTAGGCTGAACTTCTAAATTCAACATTACACAAACATCCAGATGACATGAGGGTAAAAGAAACTGAAGATTCTTGAGCAATGTAATGTTCCAATATTTTTATCAAACTGTAAGAAAATCACCTAGAAAAGCTGTAAATATATAAATCCTTATATATAAATGCATGCATCCAAATGTAAATGCATCATGTAAATCTTTCTAACCCTCAAAAAACCCACATATATTCCTACCAGGCACCCAGATACCCTCTGCCTATGAGGTACATGTATATAGCTCAGTTGTGCAACTGTGAACAGTGAGAGAAGAAGTGGTTTAAGTTCACATTCATCTCCAAACAGCATTCAGTTTCGGAAACTGTTTAATTGATTACTGTGTATAACCTTGTGCAGTGCAATATTTTGGAAATTTTACATTTGGCATAGAACTGTTTCTTTAAAAGATTCTTCAGAATGTCCGAATCTGAACATTTACTTATTTTCTCTCAGATTTACTTTTATCATGTTTAAATGTGAAAATGAGGCTCTCAGTACTTCCTTGGCATGCACACAAGTCAAAGGAGGAGTTTCTGCTATTTTAACTGCTATTGTAAACACTAATCTGCAACCTGCAACATTCACAAGGTTCATTGAAACAAAACCTCTACATATTTTATAATCATAAACACAGCTGAAAACATATGAGTCTGCTTCCAAATGAAAGTGAGCTCCCAATTTTAATCCATGCTTTTATATGCTTTACTCAGATTCCTCTCACCTTTTTAAAAACAAACAAACATCAAAAAGATTTTACAGTACCTGTTCTCATGCGCTCAGACAAACTTCCAACATTGGTAAACTTCTCTTTGTAAATGTCTTTGTAGCCTCCAATGAAGGACAGGTAAGATTTTGGAGTCACAAAAGTTCGTCGCCTATATCGTTCAAAGTATTCAACACATTTTTCAGCTACAATATCTTGAAATGTTCCCATGGTGCTAACAACACTCTGTTTCACTTCATCTGTGCACTCAATATGGTAGGAAACTAAAAAATGCTGTGCAACTGCTACAAGAGCATCTTTAGGCCAGCGCTGGAACCAGTCCATGGTACAGCCTGAAATCAGACCTGGAAATTTGAGTGCACGGGTTCTGAATTTTTCCCCAACAGGAGAAAAGCAAAGAACGACATGCAGGTTACTACGAACTCGAGCAAGAAAGTAATTATAAAGATTTTCAACAGTGGGAGCACGTCTTGGACACTCCTTCTTCATTGCTGGGATCAGGTCTTGTGTGATTTCACCTATTTCATCTCGTGCAAAAAGATTTGAGACTTCACCTGAAGCCAAAACATTGTTCATGTACTCAAGAAATGATTCATCTCTGATTTCATTGTCTGTGAATATAAAGACAATGCCCCTTCCTTTTTGTCCAGCAGCGCGGTACAAGATTTTCAGGTCATCCAAAAGGTTATTGGTGGCATATGTTCTGGGATAGAAAAGGATTAAAGAAAGAGAGAACAAAAATTCATTTCATGAAATATCTATCATTTGACTCAGCTTCCTTAAGGCAAGAAAAAAATCTGCATAAGAAATTAATACCATATCTGCTGGTTTCATTTTTTCGGGTTTTTTTCTTAAACCTTTTACCAAAGTGAATGATCAGCACCATAAATCATGGGAAGGAGCTGAAATCAGCAAAATAAAATGCTGGAGAAAAAGAGGATAAGAGCAATACTTCATCTAAAGCAAATATGCTGCTTTGCCTCCCTACAGTCTGTGGACGTAAACTCTATTAGAACTGAGGGTTAGTACAGCCGGATTAAGTTGTCAGGTATGTTCTGATACTGGTAACCATCACATAAATACAGCTGGATTGTCTTTTGAAAATACTGGAAGCAGGTTAAAGGAAATCATTAAGAGACAAGAATAATCAAGACTGAGCTTTTTATTGTGTTATTTGGTTTTACTGAAATCAAGCTCCAGAAATTATGTTTGAACATTATCACTTGGGCTGATTAACTCTGCTGCAAACAGAGATCATGACTGTTTTTTTCATTAAGTGTCTTACAGTTGGTGCATACAAGATTCAGACAAAGGCCATTCAAATTCAGGTATAGATTTCAGATTATGCACTATCAAATGAAGTAAATTAAGGTTAATAAAATGGCAGATTTCGTCCCTTATGTTCGCAGCCAATTAAAGCTGAAGAACCTCTTTTCTTTGAAACCAGTTTCTTATTTTCAAGTCTGAGTCTGTCCCGAGTATTACTTGCAATACACATGCCCCAATCTTCAGTATTTGAAAACAGTACTCTATATTGAAATTAAGTGTACCATACAGAACACCTCCCAGTTCTCTTCTAGCCCCATCCTACCACTGCTTTATAAATATCCCTAATGCAAGCACTGTAGAACTTGTAAAAAAAATCTAACTCTTCAGTTTGCATGTGTCAGCTTCAGTTATTACAGTGATTTGTGTTGTTCTGATAAGAACATAAGAATTTCTCTGTTGAGTCAGAATCATAGATTCATTTAGACTGGAAAAGACCCTTAAGACCATTGAGTCCAACCAACTGCTTCCAACTAGAATAGCAGGCCATCTAATTCAATACTCCTCACACAAGCAATGAGAAATGCTACTTGGAGAGAAAACATGAGGCAACATCTACTATTCACGGTTCATTTCTTTCTTTACCCCTTCATATTCATAGCCATTGTACTAGGAATATTAGAAGTTATGTCCATCTTGTCCTCTCAGTATCCATTTATGAACTTGCTGATACTGCCTTCTTCCACAGCCCCCTTTGGCAAGTTACAAAAGATGATTATCTGCTTTGTAAATACACACTTTCATCTACCTGCTTTCAGCCCAACTCCAGTTAACTTCCGCAAACGAACCTTTCGTAAGTGACTGAAATATTTATTTGCTTTATTAATGCATTTCAAATCTAGCAAGTCTAGGGACTCTATTCTGTGACTCCACACTTCCTTCTTTCCCTCCTTTTTTTATTCCCACTGTTCCTTCTTTCTGCTTTGGGACACAGGAAGAGGCTGTGATATGTCTTTCTTCCTCTTTCCTTTCATCAGAAACCTCAAAACACTGTTCAAAGACCTCATATATTTCTCTAAGGAAGATTCCTCAGTGTGTTGAGCCGTTTGCAGAGTGCAATACATGCTTCCGGCCCTCAGTGCTTACCCCTGTAAACCCTATGCCAAAAGAGAAACAGTTGAAAGGCAGTAGTTACTCCCAGACACTTCAAATTTCTACAGATTACTAAATTCCAGCACTACATACTATTAAGTCATTGATAGCAGGTGTAATAATACAGTCTGGGTACATAAGCCTCTTTAGAAAATGTTAGTATTTCCCCTGGCCATCAGCATTCTTCCACTACGCAGAATACGTTATCAATTATTTCATGTTATCTTTAGTGCAAAATGGTATTTTAGTGAGATTTCACAAGGGTGCCTTGCAGACTCAAATGCTAAAAGAAAGATGGGTTTCTTGTCAATAGCATAAAGGCAGCGAAACAAAGACCTAGGATCTGTCAGTTATTTCTATGGCAAATTAAGGAGCAAATGTCTCTGTGCGCCACATGTTGTTACCTTGTTAAAGTAATCTGAAAGGTCTCATATCCAGCAATATATGATGCTAGTCTGGTCAGACTCTGCTTTCCAGATCCACCCACACCCACCAACAATGCATTTCCTTGTGGAGTACGAATAATCCGTGATATTTTAATCAAATGGATGATTGCATCCTGTGTATTGAGAGAAAAAGGGATTAAAAGATGTAAAAATAATATAATGTATGTTCAACTAGAAGCACATCACTAAGCAACTGCCTCTCAACAGAGATGACTTCTCTGGACCCTATGCCAAAGACTCAGTCCTGTGCTCATAAAAATCAACAGGAGATTTCCCCCTGTCTTCAGTGGGCAACAGGGTTAGCCCAAGAGAAATGTCCTTGTATCAAGCTCATATGAAGCAATGTCATATGCAGTGTTTGTACTCGGCAGGGCTGTGGACATGTCCCTTAGGGGACAGAAGGAAAAGTAGAAAGGATGTGGATTAAAACGCTCCCCCAACCTTTCAGCTGATCTATTCTTAGGCTCTCTAAATAGGCTGCCAAAAATAAAATACAAGTACACTATAGACTTTTCTTTTTCCACTGCTGTATTTATCTTAGAGCAAGAATTAACTTGAAATACCCTAAAAATTTACCAAACCACCCAGTTTAAAGCTGAAGAAAGCACCATGAATCAGGAGACCTTTAAGAAGGAGGTAACATTCAGAGATGCAAAATGACATTCACAATGTGCACTGTAGAAAAAAATCAGTTGTGTTTAGCATTAGGGAAGGCAGAAGAGAGAAAAGATGAGGAACTGTAAGTAGATGGAATAATTTGTGAGAGATAAGGCAGCCAGGAAACAGCAGTGTGGCTTTATAGAATTTATTTGTAAGGCTCATTGGATACAGGGTTAGCCATTCTGAGCTGTCTCCAAATTAATTTGATAGAAACATACAAGATCCACGTATAAGTAAGTGCAAAAGACCTGACACTTTCTGTATTAATATATTTAGAGGCACTATTACCTTGAAAAATACCAAGTCCATCTTTGATCCTCTGATGGTTTCATTGTACTGTTGCATGAACATTTGTAATCTTTCTGTCAAATAATCCAAAGATGGGATAGGCTCGTAAATTTTAGGAGCCTTCAACTCTGCATCATCAGGTTCATCTCCAGTAGCTTCTGGGACATCACACAAGAAATCCACAAAGAAGAATTCTGTGGATTTATCTTCAAATAGATTTTGACCATGTTCTGCAGAAGCAATCTACAACAATACAATAAGGATTTCTTTAGTAACATGAAACATTTCATTGACCTCTTTCTGGGGCAAATACTGGAACACTATTTGCCTACCTTTTTCATCATATCTTCAAACCAGTCTTTATCACTTTGGCTGATGAACCTGTCTGCAATAACACGTCTACATTCATGCTGGAAGAGGGCTACCAAAACACTGACGCTCTGGCAGACTTCAGAAGTAACTGTAAGTATTCCTTGCCAAATACGACTGAGGTCTCGTAAATTAAAGATGTAATGAAATTTAGCTGGAGTTGGTAACATCTACAAAATAATGTCATAAGGTATATTCAAATAACTACTAAATAGAAATATTTTCTGTCTAGTATTAAATTAATATGGACATTTTCACAAACTTCAAAATTAATATTGCATTAAAGCAGAAATATATGCTTGGCATTTAAGAGACAATGGTAAAAAATGAGAAATGAGAGTAGCCATGACCAGCTCTTTAATTTCACGTAGATTTCACTCAAGATTCTTTGAATCTTTCAAGTCCCAGGAACATGGACTGAAGGGTTAGCTAACAATGGCATTAAGGCCACAGTAAAAATGTCAGTATTGCTTGACCTGCAATCGGTGGTGTTGCTCCTGCCTTTTCCTCCAGACCATTCCTGTCACTCTCTTTTCTCCTTTCCAAGAATATGTGAGGAAAATTTCATGAGGAAAAGGAAAGGTAGATGAGGAAAAGCAATAAAAAGAGAGCACCAAAATGTGAAAAGAGGATTTGAAATAAATTAACAACTTAGCAAAAGCTCCATTTTGTTTATAGACAGTTAATTAGCATTAATAAGTACCATTTCTGTTGAATATATTGGTCAATAGTTGACTGGTCAATAGTTTCACTGGAACTCTCCCTGTTTCTCTGAGTAAGCCAAATTTATGTCTACAGTTGAGCTGTTGGGAAATTCTGACCAACCTTTTCTGGACTAGAAAACCACATTTATCAAATCCCTGTCTACTCCTACCATTCCACCACTTTCCTTCATTTTTTTCATTAGAAAATTAAATTTGGCACATGTTTCTATGTTGCAACTTTACTCTTACCTTTTCAAAGTTTCATTCTACACATAAATTTTATTTTCTATTTCAAAGTAACATTTGCTTAGGAATTGCAGTTAAATGTTTTTACAATCTGTTTGAAATAGAAAAAGCAAGTATTTGGAATTTACTAAATACCAGATTTCGTCTTGAATTCATGCCCTCTCCACCAAATTTGACTTCTTTCCTGTAATTCAGATCTTTAAAGTTTCTCACAATCCCAAACATCTTTACAGAAGATTCCCATCTAGTTTTTAACTTATGGTTCCCCATGTCCTTGACATTTTCTCAACCAGAAGACCTCTAAATCTTCTTATCGGCTATGCCTACTATACTACATTACATAATGTAATTCTTATATTAACTATAGAAGGCACTGCATATGATTATGTTTTTGGTCAGCTAACTAGGTGCTGATAGCAACAAATTCAGAACAGAAGCATCAGCCAGCAGTTCTACATACAGGTCACAACTTCACGATACAAAGTATGAATACATGACAGTACTAAAGACCTGTGTCTTGTTGCTTTGTCATGTTACAGATGTTTAAACAGCTTAGCAGATGTAATTTTACCTTTGCTTTTGTTGTTTGCCAAACCTTTCGAGTTGTAGATACTAATGCAGAAGCCAGTTTACATATTTCTGCAGGGAAACCTCGTTGTTCACAGAAATAGCCTTCAGCCATTGTTCTAAATATTTTGTCAATAGAGGAACTGGAAGGCAGTGTGCAGTTGTAGATAGTGAACTGGCGTTTCAGGCGCTGTGGGATGTCATTCCGACCTCCTCCAGGGTGAATCATAGCAGTTACAAACTGGGTGTCAACCACATTTGTGAATTCTCCTGGCTTCTCCAAATTGTAGAAACCTTTCTGTTCCATCAGCTGTCTTACAATCTCATTGGTGATCTAGTTATCACAAAAAAAAANAAAAAAAAAAAAAGAAAAGAGCAATGGAGCAGTTCAGAATTTCAGTGTTCTCAACTTAAAAAAAGAGGAAATCTCCAGTATAATAAATTAGTACACAGAAGGAAAGACTGATCTTTCTTAATTTCAGGTATTCTGCTGGACACTTCAGCAATTTATAAATCCATGCAACATGATACTAAGACCTCTGATGCACTGGATTGGCTGCATCTAAGCTTCACATGCTAAGTAGTTGTGGACATGAGGTCAGACATTCAACTGGATTTCCATGATATCAACCTAAGAAAATTCAGCACTTTAAAGTTTCAAGCCAGACTATATATTCAGATTGACACAAGCACTTAGATAGTGACAAAGAATGGTTATTTCAGCACAAAATATAGTCACACATTCACTTGTATAGAGGACTATGGGAGCAGGGAAAGAGTATAGATCTATAAATATTCATGTATCAATATCTCAAGACATCTTGCTAGTGTTCAATGTCAACTGTGATGTTAGATTTCATCTAATAATAATTGTACTTTGAAGTCCATAGAGGATGGAAGAAGGAAAGAGTATCTGATTGCTTCCTGAACTTGCATGTTTCCTTTCTCAGATTGGTTCTTAGCATAGCTAGTTTGCAAATCCTGCAAGCTCTTTATGTAACCAAAAGAAAAGGCTTAAAAGCTACAATGACTGCATCAAATGGCTTGATGCTGACCCTAACCTTTGGGACTGACAGCTTGGCAAAAACTGGCTTGAGGAAATTGCTTTTATTAGACATACTTGGTCTAGTCCATATTAGGATACCTTTTTCCTAAACTTTCCTATTTTTGCAACCCACAGATCAGCATTTCCATCAGCAGCAGTTGTGAGACTGCCAACACGCGAATATTAAGATTTTCCTTTTACCTGGTCACCCCATTCATTAATTACAGGCATGTTTATGTCATCAATAAACACCGTCATTTTCTTCCCTGCTGGAGGACCATATGTGGTGCCCATTCTTTTATCTAGGTAACTTTCTATGCTCCTCTGGAACATATTTGGCAGAGTTGCAGAAGAAAAGTTTAGGCATTTGGTCAAGTGAACATCAGGATCGTACTTGCTTGTGTAATCCTGCAAGATAAACCAATTTTAAGTAAAGTGCACCACTAACTCTAGATGAATTCAGTCAGAAGGAAATGCAGATGGTCAGTAGTCCTGCAAAAGACAGACATCTACAAAATCTCAGCCCTGATATTAACTTCAAAATGTCAAAACAGCACTTTATTTAAGATTAATATACCATCTCCAACCTCTCAGTTATTTTTTTATAAAGTTTCTAAGTATTAAAATTTATAAGCTTTCAACAGACTTCACTAAGTGTTAAAAGTAGACGTGACAACTCAGGATGCAAATAAATTTTGCATCAGTAATTGTTAGGTTCTTTGTAAATTCAAGCAGTTAGTGAGGATCTATTACAGCAGTCTGCAAGGAACTATATTTTACAACAAAAGGAGTGTAAAGGAACGGTAGTGTAAAATTAAACTCAGCTATATTGCATTTACTGATATTTATCTTCCTTTAATGAAGAAGGAATCCTTGGGTCTTATGAATGCATATAATTCCCACAGCTGCTGCTTATGTCCTAAAGCAACAAAGTTCCACTTTTCGTATCTAGTGAGGTTTTCTAATAGAACTGGAAAGAAAAAGATGTAACCCTGGAGTCACATCCTCACACATGGGAAATATTTTGTTTAGCAAGTGTACTGGGACATAAAAATAGTATTTAAAATGCCAGACTTGCAACATTATTTCAATTTAAAGATTCAGTTCTTCTGCAATGATGACAGAGTTGAATATCATTTAAATTCTCATCTTTATAACAGAGTTAATTAGAAATGTTCTCATTTTAGTACCTCAGAAAAATAAACCTGTATCATTGGTGATTAAGTGCTCTAAAAGCAACTCCAGTGAGACACACATTCTGTGTGACAATAGAAAGGAAGATACAGCTAAGTCTCCTCAAAATATTTCAATGAACAGTGTTAAATTGTTAATTTTGTTGATACAATGATCACAGTTTAAGAAAAGGTGCCCTTCAAAAATAAGTTTTTCTCAGATATCACACATGTGACAGCCTACACAGGCAATGTGCATGCAACAGTCCTGTGTTTGGTGAGTACTCATGATAGCTGATGGATTGGTGCCAGTCACTGCTCAGACCTCTCCTTGGGGCTCCAACAGTTTGTACAGAACTGATGTGACAGATGTAGGAGCCCAGGTGCTGGTAGTGGGACAGCACCCTGTGAGAAGAGGAGAGGGCTTCCCCGTACAAGACACAGTTTCAGCCACTGGAGCCCCTTAGCCTGTGTAAGGAAGGGCAAAATGTTGCCTTAAAATTGAGTGAAAGGTGAGAAAAAATGTGAGAAAAACAGCACTGCAGACACCAGGTGAGAGCAGAAGGAGAGATTCCCCTGCAGCCCATGGAGAAGACCATGGTGAGGCAGGCTGTCCCCCTGTAGCCCACGGAAAAGCATACTGGAGCAGAGAACCATGTTGGACCAATCTGCTCCTTCTCTGTGGATAAGGACTGTGCCCCATGGAAAGGACTCATGCTGGAGCAGTTCATGAAGGACTGTATCCCATGGAAGGGAGCCCATGAGGCATCAAGGAACAGCGTGAGGAGGAATGAGCCACAGAGAGAAGATGTTATGGATTGACCGCAACCGCCCTTCCTCATCCCCCTGTGCTGCTTGGGGTAGGAGGAGGCGGAGAAGGTGGGAATGGAGTGCAGTTGAACCTGTAAAGAAGGAAGGGATGAGGGGAGGGTGGTTTTATTATTATTTTTTTTTTCAGCATCCTATTTTATTTTGAATTAACAATAAATTAAATTAAATTAATTTTCCCCAAATCCAGTCTGTTTTGCCCTTGATGATACTCGTTTAGCAATCTCCCTATTCTTCTCTTGCCCTGTCTCCTGTTGAGGAGGGGGAGGGAACCAGTGGCTGGGTGGGGGTCTTTCAGCTGGCCAAGGTCAACCCACCACAACTATGAATACCCAACCATTCAAAAACCACACTTGTGTTTTATTTGTTATGGCATTTCAGAATCCTTACATGGTAACGCTAATATTCCACAGGACATAAATGGGAACTATCTTTTAAAAGGAAGAGGTTATTTAATGGGATTATTTTTGTTAGTTAGACTGTCAGATTCTGGGTGTAATTTTCAACTCTAACATACCAGTTTCACGTTATATTCTGAGGTTTTGCAGTTCATTAATTAATAGTATAGAGAGTAAAGGTCTTTAAAATTTAAGTTCTTTATTTTGATATATATGGATATCTTACTCAGTGCTGAACATTACTTCACATTAATTCAGATTACTACCTGAAATGTCTTTACTTTTTCATGAAACCAGTTTCTTATATCTGGAAATTTATTTTCCATGATGTGTAGTAAAGCAAATTCTACAGAAGGTGAAAGCAGAAGGGGAACAGTCATGAAGGCAATTAAGTTTCACTCCTAACCTTAAATGAGATCAAATATCTACTGGCATTGTGCTCCCTCTGTAAGGAACATACTCTACTCTATAGAATACACATAGGGCAAGCAACTCCTAAGAATCAGCTCCAATTATTTTTAGGGACAGGAACGCCAGCTGAATGCTGGAGGCTGCCAGTATCTGGCCAAAATCCAGTATGCAGAATATCAAGGCCACCACCCAGACCCCGCCTCTTCACTTTGCTAAAATAGTTCTCCTGCTGGTGCCAGGAACAGAAGTTGATCTTACACCAGCATGCAAGTTGGCATCAAAAGCTAAACTGAAGAAGTAGTATTAATGACTGCTGGCCTTGGTACAACCTGCTTTATGTCAGGGCTCAGAAAGCACATGGCTGAGGGACACAAAATGGCTCCAGATTTTGAGAAAGTCAAAGGTCAATTTAGGCCAGTGTTTTTCAGTTATTTTCAATTTCAAAACCTCTGCAAATCATCCACTGGAGGTACAGATGCCTGTATGACAAATTAAACTGTCCCAACAGTAGATCAGTTTTATTTAGCTGCCTTTCATTAATCAGAGTCTACAGATTCCCCTGCAGACATCACAGACATAATGCTGAAAACCATTAAATTTTTTTTCAAATAAGGGATGCCAAGTTTGGTACAACACCTCGGTTTGTTCAGCCTTTTGATTATTGGCTCTTCCGTAGTAAGTTATTAATTTTTTTAAGTGTCATATGGTTAACCTGCATCATCTTATAATACAGAAAGCATGTATTTGCAAATTTAATAACAATATTATCAATATTTTCTTCTACAGAAAGAAAAATGTCATTTTCATTGAAGGAATTAAGAGATCAGATATAAATTTACCCTCTGAAAAATTACCCTGAGTAAAGAAGGAAGTTCTTTATTTCTCCTTAGTTTGGCTTGTGAAGAAAGTCTGTGCAACAAGGGTGTACCAAAGGTCAGTTCACACATGGCACCACTGACAGAGCATGAAGAAATAAAAAATCTTCCAAGGATCAATGTTTTCTTAGCAAAATCTCCAGCTTGACTTCTCAAAAGAAAAGAAAGAACGTGCATGAAAGAACATTTATGACATGACCTTGTGGCCATGGCTAGCAAAGTTTAAAAGAACCCTTCATACTGAAGTATAGATACTTACAGTTTTTTGCTTGTAGGCCACGTGAGTGAGCAATCTGAAGAAAAATCAAATTACTCTTCCTCTTCAATTTAACATTTGTGCCAATGTCCATTATTGTAATGTTACCATACAAAGATATGACATGCTTTTCAATTCCACCTACCTTAATCATAACTGTCTTTGCTGTTCCCTGTTCCCCAATTAGCAGAATGGCTTTTCCCTGCTTCATGATAGTGTGCATTAGAAAGTCTGTTCGGACACTGTCTACATTTGGAACTAGAATGGAAGTATATTCTGGTACTGAATCTTTAGGGTAAATATATTCAGGGACCTGCACAAGACACATAAATAATTAGAGACTTTCTACCTGCCCACACAATTGCTTTGCATCAGAACACAAAACCAAATGTATTTTATAAAATGTACATTACAAAAACTTTTCTCCCTGAAAGACAAGCATCCATTTATAATCAATCAGTACCTTGCCAAGTTTTTCTAAAAGAGTGTTAGACTAACAGGATATTTTCACTCCAATATACTCTGTTGCATGAAGAAAGCTTTTCCTTGCTGGGAGTTCTTAAAGAGTAGGGTGATAGACAGCAGACAAAGTTAAGATCACTTCTATTTCACTTCCAAAGCTATTTCAAATGCATGCTCTATTCTCTGCCAAAGATATTTATGGAGAAAGGAAAAAATCTTTCAAAAAAGAAACTCTTGAGCATTTGGTAGGGTTAATCTTCCTAACCAAATTATGCAGCACTTTAAATAACAAAATAATATGCCTTTAGCCTGGAGAAGACTGAGCAGGGATCTTATCAATGCTTGTAAATGTCTAAAGGGCGGGTGTCAAAAAGATGGGGCCAGACTCTTAGTGGTGTGCAGGGACAGGATGAGGGGCAATTGACATAAACTGGAACACAAGAAATTCCATCTCAACATGAGGAAAAACTTTGCCTTGAGGGTGACAGAGCACTGGGACAGGCTACCCAGAGAGGTTGTGGAGTCCCCTTCTCTGGAGACATTCAAAACCCTCCTGGATGCAATTCTGTGCCACCTGCTCTGGGTGAACCTGCTTTAGCAGGGGAGTTGGACCAGATGATCTCCAGAGGTCCCTTCCAAACCCCTACCACTCTGTGATTCTGTGATTTTACCAAATACATCTTTCTTATACACTCATTAAGAAAAACTTAGCAAGTCACAGCGTACGAACCTTCCTTGACCAGTGCTCCCACTGACCACACGCATTAATGCCAAATTCAAACATGGTTTCTTCTCCATTCACAGGTGGAAGTTCTTTCAATGCAGAGTGCTTCCGTAGGAACAGCTCCATTTTCAGTCTGTCATCTGGTTCCAAAAGAGCTCCAGCTGACCACATTACAGCAAAAACAAACAAGCGAGCAATATGTTCCTCGCTGAGCTGCGTCTCATATTGGTCAGACAATAAACCCTGCAAAGCAGATGCAACATGTAATGACTGCCCTCCTAAAACAATGTCCCAAAACAAATAACAGAATGAGAGAGAGAAAATCTAAATGTCATATCTACCTGTAGGAGGTCAATAGCTTGTTTGATGTACATACATTCTAAAATTGACATTTTTGGTGTCACAGCAGAGAAAACAAAATCTATCACATCCTGGAAAGCAAAAACATCATTTAAAGAATCTATTTAGCAGTTTCAATGATATGATTTATTCTTGGATGAGATCAATTTCTTAATTTCAAATACATTCTAAACTTTATTCCAAACAAAATTTTTCCCCATTTCTGGGATTATAAATATTCAGACTCAGATCATGAAATTCTGCTAAAAATAAAATATTAGAAAAATAACTTTGATGTACCAGTCAGCAGGATTATCCATATGAGCTCTATACAGCAAATTCCTGAAGAGCAATTTGAAGATTGCATTTCAGTTACATCGGGGATCTGCCATTTGTTCTCTCCACTGGAGATTTTAATCTGCCACTGCCATTTTTGTAGTGGGAAGATAAAAGCACTAGAATTGTTGGAATGATACAGATATAATGCACAATCTCACCACTATGAATTTCTATCTGTCTGATCTGTTCTCACTGCACCATAATGTACCTGTCCCTCTTAAAACCAATAGTCTCAGTTTTCTGTAGAACGCTGGCAGGACCCAAAAGGAACTTTGCTAAAGCTGTTGCAGAACACTTGGAAAAGGCAGGCATGGTAGCCGTTGCTATGGAGTAACTTGAGGAAAGTCCAGGTTCCATTAAAATCAATTGCAAAGTTTGAAATTGATGTAAAGTCCTCTCTGAGATTTGCAATGCAGAATTATTTTAAAATATCAACTGCCATCCACAGTACAGACTGATGTAAATTATAACCTACTCTCACCTTCCTTTAACAATTTAATGTAATCCCACTCTATAGGTTCCATTTGCCTTCATAATTTTTGGAAATCAACACTGCCTACTCATCGTGGGAAGTACAACAGGGACACTATGGGCAATACTAATTCTGGAGGATTTCCATTTATGGTTCCCATGTCCTGTCATTGAAAGCTAAGACAATGAAGGCATTCAGTCACCCAAAGATATAAGCAATCACCTAGATATTTTTGAAAAATCAGTGAACTGCTTACAACATACACACCAGCTTTGTTCCAATTTTCAGTTTACTTTTTTTGCCACTAAAGCTCTCTAAGTACCCTGTGCTGAGTATTTATTGGCACAGAGACTGAATCAAGATTTTTACTTGTCATCCTGACTTCTACCTCACTAGAATAGTGGGTAACACACACAAACCCCATAAAATACTATGAGAAAAAACTCACTTAAGCATCTTAATCTAGAATAGAGTTCATGGCTAAGTGGTCTGAGAAACATAACCCCATAAAATACTGTGAGAAAACACTCACTTAAGCATCTTAATCTAGAATAGAGTTCATGGCTAAGTGGTCTGAGAAAGACAGTTTGAATGTGGGCATACATAGAAGGAGGGAGGCTAAGAAAACATCCTTTTTTGTGTTATTTCTTGTTGACTAGCTAAAGTGCTTCCGTCTCTGTCTTACTTTTTGTGGCTTACCCTCTAAAATGCACGTTTTGACCCCAGTAGTACACAGGGTGCTCAAGTGACTAATTGGAGGTTTGTGCATTCCACAAGGAATGGATAGAAATACAGCACTGAAAGCAGTGTGGGAGATTTGCATCTAAAAACCTTTAAAATTTGGACCTAAATCTCTCTGAGATTCAGTTTCTTCATCTGTAAAATAGACTGGATGTCTCACAGGGCACGGCAAATTGTTTAACAATTGATTTGACACACTCAGAATAAAGATATTTCATGAGTCAAAGTAGTCTGTACTTTCAAGGCCCCAATTTTCACCAAATTGAGTTTCATGGTACTTCTGAATCCAGTAAGGTTTGAGTAATTCTTGTTCTTTGAGTTTATAGGAAAAAAATCAAGTCCATATACACTAATACTTTCTTACTACTATTTTTAAAACAACACATGGCAGACAGAAGACTGCAAGACCAAGATAGATAGCAATTAGCATGAATTAACTTATTACAATATTTTGTTTGGACAGGGGATCTGGAAAAATTAGTTGGGCCATGACAAATACACACAAATTGCAAAGAATTCGGATCAGGAATTTTCTATCCCTTAAAAAGAGGCTTCAAAATTAAGTCAATGGTAAATTTAAATATTAAAGCTAAGAAACTCTTTGGATTGTATATTCAACTCTCTATTCCAAAGGCAATAGCAGCCTTTACCCAAATAAGATTAGGGTGAAATTTAATGTGGAGGGAGGAATAAATCACATCTGACTACTCGACTGCTTTTAGGACTTCTCTGAAGTCTCCAGAAAAGGTCAATAAGTGATCCAGGACACAAGATTTTATTATTATTTTTAAAAAATAAAATAAAAAGGAAAGCGAGTGTGAATTTAAAATTACTAGATTTTTTTCATTGAAACAACACATAGACATGATGAAACTTACGTTACTCACATAACATCCATCACTAGCTTGAGCTTCACACTTGGCAGACAAACTAAATAATCCCACTCAGGTAATTATTATAATTATTTTGGTTCTTTGAAACTGTCTCAGATAATTACTTCCATCAGCTAAGCATTTCAGTTGCTTACAGGTAGCAGCATCATTCACAGACAAGAAATCGGCAGTATAGTTTCTAAATTTAAGAGTGTAGAGACTTTAGATGGTTATAGGAGTTTCCTTAAATTACTCCTAAGCAGGAAATGTTTCTGAGAAGAAAGAACTGGGCAAGGGAAGGTGAAAGTCCAAACCCATTTCTAAAAAATCCTGTGGAAATATAAAGGACTCAAAGATAATCTCAATTTTAAATAAGGTTGTTTTTGAGGGTTGTTTTGGGAGTTTTTTGTTTGTTTGTTTTAATTTACCTTTGTCATTTGGACTACCTCTTGTCTTTTATATAAAAACCAATGACTTACCATGGTATTTATAATATATATCTTAAAAGAATAAATACATCCTTTCCACTGGTTCACAACTATTATTCTCTGGTGCTTCCCCCTACATTATTGCTACTTCTTGTACCTTCATTAATAATGATTTTATCCAATATGCAGACAAATAGTATTTTTATTAGCATAAATAATGAGTGTTTCTTGTAAGCAAGTTGGAATTACTATAGCAGTTGCCTTACACCTATTTTGGTTGAATTTAGATTGATTTTGAAAGGTCTCTATAGGTATACTTAAAGACTGATTCTCCTTAGTTACTCTATTTCCACCTATAGCCTAATCTTAATTTTCTTCTAAAAATCAGATATTTGTGTAAGCTGCTTATATCCATGCTTTTCTTACTACTAGCATTAAATTCACCAATATTTATATCACTGTTGATGCATCGTTTTTCACAAGTTTTCTTTTAGAATTTATTTATCCATTTTTTTTAATGTGGGGGAAAATAGTAACTGTAAAAAGAGCCACCTGAATACAAAATGTAGTGTTACCCTCATCCATAAAATCACTGTTATAGCTTCTATTATTTGAGAAGCAAAGATAGCTCATTAAAAGTGAAAGAAAACTGACAGCGTGACAGCTTTCATTTACATTTCGATAGTTCCAAACACAGCCTTCAGCACAGAACTAACTTCATATTTCACTGCATTTTCATCTCTCAATCTAATAAAATACATATTTTTCTGGACTTTATTGCTATTGCTTTAGGCTTGGGCACTTTAAATGTTGTTATTATGCTTTCAGAGCTAGTTGTAGCATAAAATACAAATAGAATTGTGGCAAAGAGGCAGTAAATTGACCCACATATATATTACTTTGGAAGCATATTTTAACATTCATTATCAGAACTGTTTCTCTTGCTGCTGCAGTAAATACTATGTCATATCATTATGCTTTGGAGGTAAAACAAAATAAATATCTTGTTAAACATTGGTTTTAAAGTAAATGGGCACTGAATTGAAACATATGTCAGAAGACATTTGTTATCATTCAAGGCATTCCAAAACTGTATTTAACATTGCTTTTATCATGATTTATAAATAAACTTCCTGAAACATCATTCAAAGTTCATTAAAAACTGCATTTGTAAAATCCAACAACAATGAAAAATATTACAGGAGAAACACCTGTGAAATCCAACAGCAATTACAGGAGAAAACTGTCACGAGAGAGCCAATGGGAAAGTAAGGTATATAAGGAATTTGCAATTGTTCCACAGATTTTGAGGAAATCAGAAGATAACAATGCTGAAAGATAGGAAAGCGATAAATATTTCTTTTTAAAATTCCAAAGAAAAAAGTAGAATTTCAGTGTAATTAAAACCAGTATATTACTGAGATTATGCTTTTAGATCCACTATTGAGTACAACCATCCATAATATTAATTAAACCTTCTCAATTATTCAGTATGCTAAGGCCAAATGGAGGAGAAAAATTGTTCAGAATTCTCTCTTTGGACCTGTTGATTGAACATGACTTAACCAGAGAATCTATCAAAGAGACGTCATCTCAAAAATCTCCTTCAGAACAGAATTATGGATTATAAAACCAGGAGACCACTATAGTCACCTGTGCTGAGCTTCAGAACACCACAGAGCACAGAACTGCTCTTAATTATTCTGAACTGTGGAATGTCTTTTGAAAATAACTAATGGGCCAAATGCATTCCTGTTTCAGCTGAAATTGAGAAAGATCCCACCAGAGTAAATCTAGCTTAATTTCTCTCTGAATTTACTTCTTTCCATTTAAAACAAACAGGGAAGTTTATCCACTCCCTTTATGTATCCTAATAAGAATTAAAATCTCAGTAACAATTACAGCCAAAGATAATACCTCTGTTTTACCAACAAACCTGTGCAGACAAAACAAAGCATCCAAATTACTCATCTGTTATAGTTTCACTCATTTTTTAATGCTAGAGATAATTTTCTCTCCTTTTTTTGAATCCTTCCTCCTTACTTTATTGCATGAACAAAGAGAAACAAATAATTGAAAAAGCACTGAGAAAGAATCAATGCTTTATTAAATAAAGAATAAGAAATGCAATATTTTTTTTCTCAAGAAGTTGTTGAATTAAGTACCTGAAATACAGCATTAAAGCAATTCCATAGGACATCAGAGTATGTAATAGGTAGCGTTTGCAGCCAAGCTCTTAAAATAGGCTTCCAGTCTAACACTGAAGAACTCATGAAGACCATCCCATTACGAGAAACTGTTGCAGGGGAAGCATTGTCAATATTGTGAGGTTCAAAAATAATTTTGCAACTGGGGGACATTGGAATACGGTCTCCATTGGCCAAAGTAAGAGTCTTATTATCATCCAGAACAGAGTTCAGATTTTCAATCCATATTGCATCAACAGGGCCATCCAAAACTATCCAGATATGCTCACCCTAAAAAAAGGAGACATACATACAAAAGCAACTTTACATACATTGACCAAAAATACAGATTTACTTTATTTCAGAGAACATACTCTTGGTTATGGGTCATAATTTGGTGCTTATTAGCTCAGCAGGAACTGCAGTTTTTATAATTTACTCAGTGATTTTAATCCTTCTTTTGTTATCCTGTGTCACACCAAAAAGTGTATTAAGGAACAGTGACAAAAATTAATGTGGGCTACTCTAAGCATAAAGGTGTCCCTTTCTTCTACAAAAGTACATCAGTCAGCCCAGCATCCATCAAGGTGGATCAAAGCATTTCCCATTAAATACAGTCACAGATGTGGGCACACAGTCAGTCCTTGTTGGATGTTACCCAAGTATTTCACGTACAGCTTCCCATTTTCCAAGTGAGAATTGAATAAAACTTCTGAAGATTTGAGTGTAATTATGGTTCCATGAAACATCATCTGCAGGTTTTATAAGAGAATTGGGAAATGTCTATACTGATTTCTTACCAGAGCCTCTTATATTCTGATATAATTAGTGAAACAGAGTGACAATGACATAAAACCAGACAGGAGAAAATTAACTTTCCTATTCTCATATCAAAACATGAACAGCTCTTGCTTTTGCATTTGGATGGTAGTACTACCTGCTTATGGAAGGAAGCAAAACCCTTAAAATCTTTTCGAATTTAATTCTGGGACCTCAAGTGCTTGGGAAGCCACTGGCATATACACGGAATTGTGACTCTTGTGTACATTGAGTTATTCAGACACAAATCAAAACTAACACTGTATTTTCCCATTTGATTTTATAATGTAAGATCTTTCACATAAATGACCGGTAATGACACCTTCTAGAAACAGTATTAAATGTCTTTATTAACCATCATGCTAGAATACCCATTACCTTCTTTGCTTTTAAAGTTTTTCTCCACAATGCAGAAAAAATACCATCTGTCCAGTCATTTGTAGCAACATCAAGGGTACCAAACATCTGGGAAGCTGTGATTGCCTTTGGGTTCATTCTCATCTCTTTATGAGGAGCACCACAATCTGTCATTGCTTTCATCAAAATATTAATGCATTTTGTCTTTCCTGCACCACTTGGTCCTAGAGTCATCATACCTTAAAATAACACAAACATGCTTTAAAATGAAATGTCAAAATGTCATGCTACTATTTAATGGTTCACATCAATGTTCCTTGCTTTATTTTTATCAAAAGTCAATACAAACAAGATGTTTCTCTCTCCACTTACTCAACTGTGGCTGAAATGGAATTTAAAAATATTATTAAAAGGCATCTATAAATGTCTGCTCTATTATGATAGGCAAGCCTATGTGGGTCTGTATCCTCCCTCAGGCAGTTCTGTTCCTTTTCCAATTGGAAAACACATCTGCCTTTTGATGTTCGCATGCAATGACATTGACATGACTGCTAGTAAACAAAACCAATAATTTCTACACGTATTTAGTGCAAATGAGTAGTTCCCAATGATATGTAAAATCAAGTGTATCTTTCTGAAGCAAAAATAACAGAAACATGTACCTGTATCCATCCATGCTGACATTTTATTACATTGTTCTTACATAAAAAACAGTTAACAGCAACTACACTTTTAATTTCATCAGTGTATACACATATTACCAAAGAAAAAGAAGCCATGCCTTCAATAAAAAATTGAGCCTACAGTTGATCCTTTTTGCAAATCAACAATTGAAGAGGCCCAGAGTCTGTCCAAAAACAGATAGGACATTCAAACTGAGACTTCCAGAGTCATGTAAGGGAGCTAGATAACTCTATTAATCCTAGAAGAAACTGGACAACACAGTCCTTAGTTCGATTTGAAAACCTCTTCAACAAAGGCATTAAACAAAAAATCACAAACCTGAGTTACAAACCTAAGCCAGTACAATGCAGATTGCTTCTAAAACTAAAGGGAGCTGAATGTTCCCAAAACCAGTTTGGGTACCCAGACAATCACTTACTAATGCCATATGTTACAAATAGATCTAATCCAAGTCCCTCAGTGTTAATAGAATGGCCTTTCTGCTGGTTTCAACATCATTTGGATCAAAACTGTTATGCAAAAGAGATTTCAGGATCCATGCACTGAATCTCCATATGTGTGTGTGTGTGTGTGTGTGCGTGTGCACGCGTGTGCACAAGCACTCCATTTGCACATACTGACTCTATTTCAACCAAGAGAAATCATGCATTTTACAGATTTTTCCTCATTACTTGAAATCCCATGGTGACCTCTCCATAAATCCAAGGGTCCATGAGTAAGACAAATGGAAGTCAGGAAAACAGACACCTCTTTCCCTCTTAGCAACAACTTGTGTCATAGAAATGCCCTGGGCATCCAGGTGTTAGGCCAATTGGAGCTGCATAACTCCTGGGAACATCAGGGACATGTGGAAAGAAGAGGCATCTAAGAAGATTGCCAGAGTGGGGAACAGTGGTCTGTGGTGTTTCACAGACCAAACAGCTTCTTCTAACAAGAGGCACACTTTATCATGACTGAAGTAATTGAAACTTTCATGGTTCTATATAGACAAAGGTGTTACGATTTGATATGGAACATTGAACTCAGTGATTTGGATGTAAATTATTAACACAGCACAGCATTAACCAGGTCTTTGGTCTAACCAGTAATCTGAACCAAACCTTTGAGGAATTAAGCTCTCAGACTTTGCTATGAAAAACAAGTATTTCTGTTCCATTAGTTTAAGCTTACTAGTCTCTTCTTATGACATGAAAAGGGAGAATAAAAAGGATGACATTCACAGATCTTTGCAACTCCTTCCTTTATGTTTTCTCCTTCATATATGAAAAAGTCCTTAGTTGTTAGAGTTTGAAGGGGTGAGGACCGTTTAAAAGTAGGGGTATTTTTTATTCCACTCAGCTATGAATTATAAACCTGGTTTTACTACTGTCTTTGGTACTCTTCCTAGGACAGGATGAACTTTACTCATTAGCCTTTTGTGCACTGTAAAAATGTATTTTCACAGGATCACAGAAAGGTTGAGGTTGGAAGGGACCTCTTGAGGCCATCTTGTCCAACCTCCCTGATCCAGCAGGAGGTAGGCTTATTTCTCCTCAGTTAGGGCTCAATAAGGTAGGGAGGCCTGAAGAGAGCTGGTTAATAGACAAGTACCACTTCCTCCAAGCTCAAGATTAGTTCATCTCTATGAGTAAGAAATCAAGCAGAGGAGGCATGAAACCTGCATGGATGAGCAAGGAGCTTCTGGAAAACATCAAATTGAAGAAGGAAGTTTACAGAATGTGGAAAAAAGGACTGGAGGAATACAGGAATGTTGTCAGAGCATGCAGGGATGCAACAAGGAACGCTAAGGCCCATATGTTATTAAATCTGGCAAAGGATGTCAAGGACAACAAGGGCTTTTCCAAATACATTGGTAGCAAAAGGAAGACTAGAGAAAATGTGGGCCTACTGCTGAATGAGGTGGGTGCCCTGGTGACGGAGGATAGAGAAGGTGGAGTTACTGAATGCCTTCTTTGCTTCAATCTTTACTGCTAAGTCCAGCCCTCAGGTATCCCAGACCCTGGAGCCAAGAGAGAAAGTCTAGAGAAAGGAAGACATCCCCTTGCTCAAGAAAGATTGGATTAGAGAACATTTAGGCAAACTGAGCACCCACAAATCCATGGACCTGGATGGGATGCACTCATGAGTGCTGAGGGAGCTGGCAGATGTTACTGCTAAGCCACTCTCCATCATTGAAAAGTCCTCAGCCCTTGCGGCCGAGAAGGCCAATGTTATCCTGGGGTGTGTCAAGAAGGGTGTGGCCAACAGGTCGAGAGAGGTTCTCCTCCCCCTCTACTCTGCCCTGGTGAGGCCACATCTGGAGTATTGTGTCCAGTCCTGGGCTCCCCAGTACAAGACAGACAAGGAACTAAGGGAAAGAGTCCAGCAAAGGGCTATGAAAATGATTAGGGGACTGGAGCATCTCTCTTAGGGGAAAGACTGAGTGACCCAGACCTGTTTAGCCTGGAGAAGAGAAGACTGAGAGGGGATCTTGTCAATGTTAATAAATATCTAAAGGGCAGGTGTCAAGAGGATGAGGCTAGACTCTTCTCAGTGGTGCTCAGGGACAGACCAAGGGGCAATGGACATAAATTGGAACACCAGATGTTCCATGTGAACATGAGGAAACACTTCTTTACTTTGAGGATGACAGAGCACTGGAACAGGCTGTCCAGAGAGGTTGTGGAGTCTCCTTCTCTGGAGACATTCAAAACCCTCCTGGATGCAATCCTGTGCCACCTGCTCTGGGTGAACCTGCTTTAGCAGGGGGGTTGGACTAGATGATCTCCAGAGGTCCCTTCCAACCCCTACCACATTATGATTCTACAAAATGGCCAGAATTGAACACAAGGAACAACACTAGGAATTATACTGCATTCTTGGTAGAATCTATCAAAGTAAAGGTTTGAGAGATTATTTTTTGTAATCTTCTCAGCTTCATAATCTCACAGTAACATTAAGCATGAGCTTCATGACTCAACTGTGTCTGAGGGCAGTGATTGTTTTCAGAACACTGAACAAAATCGGCTGTTTCTCAATTTTACTGTATACCCTACACATTTTAACTTGTTCCGTAAAAATTTCAGTCACTGAAGGCCACACATATTTCCCATAAAAATGTAATACAACAAAGCTAAAATCCCACTATGTGTGCATTGCACACCAAAAATAGTCATAACAGTTTGCTAGCAAAATACCCACATAGGCTTTAAAAATGACATCTGTTCAATACATTTTTTGTGAAAAGAATTTGCATTCTGTAGCAGATAATATAAAAAAAACTATTGTTTTTATGTAGTCTCTAAACTTCATCTAGCATGCTAACCATGTCGGACTCGTTGAGTTTCATACAGCTGAATGAGTTTAAGTATCCATGGTGGATGATGAATAAGCCCTGCTTTCTCTGCCTGTTTCTGAATAGCAGACTGTAGTTGAGGATACTCAGCTTTATCCAGAGTAATTCCAGGGAACAGGTCATTAATGAGACTCATAAATAAAGGTTCATCCTCATCCACCTGTCAAGGATAAAATAGGGGAAAATATATTATTTATTAATTGACACTATTACTACAGCTGCAAACAATCTTCAAGAATAAGTCATTTAAAAATGACAGCAAAAAACTTCATCTTTTCCAAAGCATATATTATAATTATGAATCAGTTTTTATGTGAATTTCATACAATGCAATCACGAGTAGTAATTTCTAAATTAAATACTTAAAGCTTATAAAAGTGTTAACATCTTAACAGTTTTCTTCAGTACATACACACACATTTCTTCGTGTAACATAAACCAGCAGGATTTATTCAAATCATATTTTGCCTTTGATCTTTTTTATGATTTTTTTCCTTCTGTAAAGCACTGAAGCATGCCTATATGTTTGAACACATGTACCAGTGCACTGAATAGATTAATATCAGAAACAGAGTAATTGGTTCCATCACAAAACTGGCTCCCAAGGTAAATACACAGAGTCTAGACATGCTATAACCTTTCCATTACAGCAATAAAAAGAGAGATGAATACTTTAAAAAGGAATATTGGAAGAGATTAGACTATACAAGTAGGTGTTAGTTTCTTCCAATTACCTCACTCACGGCAATTCTTATTATGTTCTGAAAAGGTAGTAGACTCCCAAGAAATTTATAAATTTAAATTCTGGATTAAGAAGGGTCTTCAATGACATTATTAAAAGTTAATACAATGTATTCATTCCCTCTCTCCTTAGACAGGGCAGAAAGAAGAAAAAACAAGAGCGAGTTAGAGGACCAGGTTAAGTCCCCTAGGTTCTGATGGTATTTCCAATGATTTCTTCAACTAAGGTTTCTGTTGTGTTTTCCTCTCTTTAAAAGACAAATAATGCTCACACTGTAACTGTATTCTGACTCTCCACTCACTGATAGACCATATTAAAAACTGTAAAATAATTTATCCAACTGCTGAAGAAAATTATTTTTTAAAAGTGCATAATAAATACACTTAAAAATGCAAACAAAGTACTCTTTTTGGGAAAGTCACCAGTGCTACAGTACCAGTTTGGAGAGGTTCATGTCCCGCAGAACTCTCATCACCACAGTTTCCTCTGGCTCTCTGGGATTAGATCTTTTCACTGCTCCAAGTGTTCTTAAAACAGACAGGATATTTCTAAGCCCAAAGTCATAGTGAACCTTGAAATAATGCAGAAGCATAATTGGTACCACAAAGATTAAACACTTTAAAATCAAGAGAGGGCTGAGAACTAAATTCATCAAATAAATAAATAAATATGCTATTGAACTTTCAAAGATGATTAATTGTACAGCTCTTCATCTTTACAACTGAATTTCCAGTTCTGTTGCTATCATATCCTGAAGGTATTTTCCAGTGTTGCAAGTCCATACCTGCCAAGTGGCCATTTTCATAGACTACCACTTTTAAAAGTCATCTGTAACAGAGCTGCATCTCCTATCATTTTCCTAAGTTCATAATTTGCCAAATGCACAAACAACAAACACAGATCTTCAAACTACCCTCTGTTTTCTGCTCATCTGTTGCTGTCTGTTGCTATCTTCATATGGGCCAATATCTTGCTGATATAAAGAAACATACTGAAATAATTCAGATACAATTTGTTAAATGTAAGCCTATCCTTTCCTGTACTTGATGACTTTCTGGTCTGTGGGTGGTTTCAGAATAGAAGGATTTACTTCCAATAGCCATGTGCATCCTAGAGGTGAATCGAACCAGCTTTGGATTTAGGTAGATAAGGGTTGGAATATCTCCCCTTTTTGTTATGAGTGCAGCTGCATATTTGTACAGCCACAGAGAAATATTCATTTAATTTTAGCACTTGTACCTGAACATATAATTCTGTCTTAGTTAACATAGATTTGAAAATATATGCAAATGTTCTGCAAAGTGTTTCTTCTTTGACCATTGATGCAAATCCTAGAGGGAAAGCTATCAGAGTAGAGGTTTTAAATTATAAAGTCTCCATTCCTGTTGGCTGCTCAGAAAACTAAGTAGTAAAGACAGATATGGAAGGAGATAATAAAGATATTCTTATATTTGGGGAATATCTGCTCCCTCTGATTCATTGGAAATGTTTTTAAGACCAAGTGAATAGACTCCTTTTTACAGTATCTGTTGTGTGTTGTCCTTGGCCAGCTTCCAGGTGCCCACCCAGCCACTCTCTCATTCCCTCTGCTCAACAGGACAGAAGGAGAAAAGAAGATGAAAAGAAAATTCATGGGTTGATATAAAAACAGGGAGATCATTTATCAATTACCATCACAGGCAAAGTAGATTTGACTAATTTTATTTGTGGCCAACTAGAATATATTTGGATGGTGAGAAACAAAGACAAAATTAAAACAACACCTTCCCCACAGCCCCCACTCCTATTTCCCAGGCTGACAAATTGGAATAATACGTTGAGTACAACCCACAATTTTCAGCAAGATATAACTTATTGATTAGGTTTGCAGATTATATCATATGATGAACTAGATCACAACTAGAATTCAAAATTACCAAGAGAAATTCAATAAATTATATAAGTATGATGCAATTAAATAAAAAGTGCAAAATACTACACAGATAGAAATAAACAACTGCACAAATAAAAAAGAGTAACAACTCTTCTTCATTCACTAGAGAAACAAGTCAGGTGCAGAAAGCTTTGCAGAAAAATATCTGACATGGACTGAAGCCACAAACTCCACAATGACATATCTACAACTAGAGTGGGCAATAAAAATAGAATTGTCCTTTTCAGGACAGTTGAAAAGACATTTCCATTGCAATTGGCACTTCTGTACTGTGCCCAGAAATTGGATTCCATGCTTGAAGATGAACCCTACTGAGGAGAATTTAGAAAAGAAATTAAAGTTAACAGCTGACTAGAAAATATACTATATCAGGAAGAAGTAAACCAAAATCTACTATAGAAGTAGGAAAATCAAGTATGTAGGATGAGTTATGATAACAGTCTTCGACATGCAAAAAAATCCTGCAAAGAGGAAGACAGAAGGAATAGAAAGGAGAGGAAGTAATGTAGTTAGCTATAGCAAGGGAGATTCAAATTAACTTTTACAGAAAATTCTGTGATCATAAGGAAAATGAAAATTTGGAACAGATTGCCTAGGAATCTTCGGGCTATCTGTCAATGGAAAATGTTAAGGACAGTCACAAACATTTATAGTAAATTATTTAGCTAAGGATTATTTTTCTTTCAGAAAGGCAAATGGATGACTCCACCCAACCTCATTTTCTATTATTCAATCAGATGCCAAGTTGTTACCAGTTGAGAAAGCTGAAAGAGATATAAATACTCAGCCAGGTACTGCCAGGAAACCTCATTTGCAGATGGAAACAGTAAGACAAAAAGATTAGCAGCTTCTTGTGAAGTTTGGAAGGCAGATTATATGTTGATGATGAAGTCTGATATAATTTAGTAAATGATGAGTCCTAGTGAAATATCCAGAATCATGACAAGGGTTGATGTATTTCTTTTTCTCCTTGCTAGATGACCATCATTGACATACTAGAATGAGTCTGGCAAGAGATGACCAAGGGAGAGGAAAAGAGACACTGGTCAAAATTTGCAACAGGGAAAATTACAATGGTTTGTATAAGGAAAAGATTCTTCACAGTGAGAATTGTCAAACACAGTTGTCCACCATTGGAATATTCAAAACTCAACAAGTGTCTTATCAACCTGCTCTAAATTGACCTGTGTTGAGCTAGAAGTTGGACAAGATGGCCTCTGGAGGTCCCTTTCAACTTACATGAGTCTGTGATTCTACAGAATTGACAACTCTGTTAAGTTTGAACAAACACTGTCAGAAAATTTAAAATATACTAAAATTACTTTTAAAGACAGATTTTCTAGTGCATTCCAATGGACCTACATGATGGGTGGTTCAAAGCAACCATGATTTATTTTCCTTAACCAGTCTGCCCATTTTACAACTGTTTTGCCTTTCAGGAATGGCACAGAACAGCTAGAATTTACTGGCAAATGTGGATTATAAGCTATTTCTTTACTACAGCTTTTAGCAGCATGCAAAAGATTGCACTTGCACAAAATGGACTGCAGTTGTATAGCTGATGCTTTAATAAGGAAGAATTAAAAATCTGGAAATAAAAATCTGAACACTAGAAGCATAGTTTGCTGTTGTGGGAAAAAAAAGGGGTGTGTGTATATCAGTGGTTTTCTGCACAAGAAAGCACCTTAAAAAGATGATCCTCAAAGAGGGATTATGGCCTGATTTGCTTTCAAGCTTTGTTAGATTTTTCTATTCAGTTTCTATGGTTTTCCCTAATTTGGATGAGGCTCTGTGGAAGGAGGCAGTAGGGAAATTTGGCTAGAAGTCCTATAGCAAAGGCAAGTAATTCATCTATGGGGGCCCTGTCAGGATCACTGTTTCACAGGCTTGTGGATACCTTAGGCTTCCTACATTTGCTAAGGACTATTCTTTTACTTTTGTATGGTTTTCTTTACTGAAGGACATGATAGTCACTCAGGGTGCCTTTGGCTATTTGTGAGTCAGAGTTCCTCTTTCTACAGAATCTGGATTTGTGTGTGCAAAATATCTGGAGGATTTCATGTATTCCTTCTGGCAAATTTCTTTTAGCTTTCTTGGGAGGTAAATTCAGATGGTGAATACTTGTCTGTTGTTATGTTCTTCTGTTGATGCGTATTGTATTTGCTGAAAATGGGCAATGTTCTGCCATACCCTATTGCACTGATTCTTTATATGACTCTGTTCTTTCAAGTTAGCTGCCCAGATACCCAGCAGTATTTACTTCAAATTTAAAATTTACCACTAAAATTTTAAATTCATAAACTCCACTGGGAAAGACAGATTAATATGCCTCTAAGAAACCCTGTCTGTACTTTATAGTTCTAGTTTTCTAGCTAGACAGAAGCAATTTCTGTCCCACTGTACTCTTACAAATATCTACAGTTCATGGGACTCACATATCTAATCAGATGAACTGATTAGATCTCTACATACAATCACACATTGCATCAGATGTATTCCCCAATCTACAACAAACTTCACGGTGAACTTTAGCAAGTCTTTCAAAATATCCAATTACTATGAACGATGGGGGAGACAGATAACTCACATTCAAGTGAGGAAGTGGTGGACACAATTGGAAAGCAAAAGATGCAGTTTGAGGTGGACAAGAGAAACCTCAAGAATGAAAATATAGTGTGGAAAGCTGCCTATCTCAAGTGTATAAGGAAGGGCCAAGAGGACAGCAATATGGAAGAAGCTCTCACATTTTTCTTTGATAACCAGCACAAGTAGGTGCCAAATTGAAGCACCCACCAATGCATGCATCATGGGAAGAAAACAGGAGAAATCAAGCTCTGTGTGCAGTTACAGGGCTACAGTCTGACTGGGATGACAGAAATGTGGTGGGATAGCTTACAAAACTGGAGTGCTGCAATGGATGGATACAGGTTCTTTAGGAAGGACAAGCCAGGAGAGTCGGATGAGGAGTTGCCCCTCAAAGTGATAGAGTGGGAATGCTTTGCCTTAGGATGGCTGATGAGCCAGTTGAGAGCATTTGGGTTAGGATTAGGGACAGATCAACAGTGTGGCAGATGTCTGCTGCAAACTTCCTGATGACAAAGAAGTTGTGAAACTCTTCATGCAGATGCAGCAATGGTCATGTACAAAATACTGTACACCATTAAGATAGCTAAATAAGCTTTGTATACAGTTAAGTTTTCTTTGGGGGTGTGTATTATTTGTTTAAGTAGTCTGTCCAAGAGTGAAACAGTTCCAACACAAAACAAGCAAAGCACTTTTGCAGAGGTAGATGGCCAAATTTCTGATGCCTGCTTAAATGTCTCTTCAGACAGTGAAGGGATGAAGCATGTCCAGGACAAAATGACCACACAGAGAAAATTTAATCCTACTGAGGCCAAGCCCGAAGGAAGAGATCCATATTGAATACTCTGGAGACAAGCTATGTTGCTAACTGCTGAAAATGTGCATACACAAATTTTCCTAAACAATGTCCACAAATCCCACTTAAGAGAGAGATCTTGGAAAATCATCCTCTGACAAATGCAGCCTATAAGCCTGGTAACTATAAAGCATGGGCAGATGACAGGACTGAGTAGGCTGGACAGCAGCAACAAACGGACTAACACTAGAGATGCTAGATCAAGATTGAGATTGCCTAAAAACTAATTTGAAGGCTAATGGAGCAATATTACAGGGAAAACTGTAGCAAATATGATCCTTTCGAAGTCAGTCTACAACATAAAGCTGGTGAATAAAACTCCCTTAGAAAAAGAAACCTGAGAGAAACAAAAATTGGAATTCAGTTCATATATATTAAGAGTGAAACTTAAGAGGTATAGGGAAAGGAAGATAAAATCAAAACCTGCACTTTTTTTGGTTTAACTCTGAAATAATAAGGGCAATATGATGTACCATTATCTTATTCTGGTGCAATACAAGATTTCTACATGGAAGTTAACATAGTCACTAATAATTTGTGGTATAGAACTGAAATAATATAATGGAGAATGTAATCAAGATCCCCAGGTTCATTATGGTCCAACTAAAGCAGGCTTCTCACTTGAGCTGCACCTTACCTACCATTCACATAATGCCTCTTTGAGACTCTCCAGTGGACAGCCAGCACAGGGCATTCAAAAGGCAACAACTAGTTCTGTTCTTAAAAGCAGATTTATCCTTTGTTTCTATTTAAATAACCCACACCAAACAGAATAGCACGTTTATAGTAGCATTCAACAAAACAGTGCCTTCTAGGCACTCTTCAGTTATCTACAGTTCTTACACTGTCTCTCCAATAAGTCAAGTTTTCATAAGTGAGGAGACTGAAAAATGTGTCCTCTATTATACACCATTCCTCGTAACTTCTCCAATAACTGCACTCTGTTTAAAACTCATAGATCAAACTTCGTTTATTACAAAAACTAGTTTGAAAAATAAAAACATGATGATTTCAGACTCTTTTTCCGGAACTTGAAACTGAAAACCCTAAAAAACGAATAGGTTCGTGAGTATCAAAATAATTATACATTCTACAAAAGTATATTCTCTACAGTTGCTGCCAGTGACAGCTTACAGTTGAACAAATATTTATTTTACCTGTTTAGATAACTGCTCTTCACAGAGTTTGTAGAGTGTATAGAATTTTCGACTAAGGACTTGGTTGTCTCGGAAACCAGCACTTGCCAGCTTGACTCGCATAATAATGCTACGGTCAGGCACCATCATAGCAACTGTGCGAAACTGAATCTTCAGATTTTCTGGAAGTTCCTGTCGCCCTGCATAGCCAGGGTTCTGAAAAATGCAAAATATAAAACAAAATATTATATAATGAAAGCAGGATAGGAAGGTTTATCTTTTCTGATAATTATTTGGCAAACACAGGAGTACGTGTCAGACTACAAAGGGTAACTCAAGTACATCACAATTACACATCACTACACTGTTGCCTAAATACCGCAGTTCATAAAGTATTTGGTATCATATATGTTATTTGGAGAATCCCAAGACACACAGACAGACAGACAACCACTTACAGATCTTGTTGGAGCTGCTTAAAATGGTTAGTTCTTCAGGATCTTGATAGTGTTCCAGTGCTGGAGGTTACTGTCCCCTGTGAGCATTCCCAGACCAGTTCAGTGCAAAGTCAGTCAAGCAGTGCAAGCCATTACTGAGCATAATTTAAACTAACGGATCTGACCTTTCACTGAGGATGTCCGAGTCATTCATGTGACTACTGCATGGCTCAGCTGTAAGAACAGTTGTCTTTGCCTATGCAGTGATAACTTCTTAAACGCTTCCAACTGTTTCCAAACTGCCTTCCCACTGGTCTTTGTATGCCACTAATTTGTCCTCTTTTTCAAATCAAACTGATAATATTAACACTTTTTCAAAGGTAGGATACGTTGACATAAAGACAAATGCTTCCATTTTGAGCGGTTTGTATGTAGCCTATAGCTAAGGATGGTGAGATGCAAAGAGGTTTTTAAGGTATTATTACACTTTCCTGCTTCTTTGTCTCCTGCACTGCTAGAAGCTGTCATGAACCAGAGTGAAGGTGGTTTTCTCCATGCTGTCATACAGAAGGATTGTGGTCAAAAGTTCTTCACACATGGTGAAATACTGACCAGACCAACTACAGTAGTCATTGCAGTGGCCAGTTACTTCTGTTCTATTTTGACAGACTTTGATTAAAAATATGAGCTGATTTGTTTTAGTCTAAATCTGTCAAACATTCAACTAAAAAGGCCCTTAAAGTATGTAGTTAATGATGACTGCATAGTTCAAGTTCTAAGTTCCAGTTAAAAATATGGGGAAGAGAAATATAGTCATTACCATGTGACCGAATTATTTTTTCAGATTGTATTCACTATTTTCTAAATGACAGTTCCAATGATTTCACCAGGAAAATAGGAAATTAAATAGGAAAGATTTTTCACAGTGATGCCATTTAGACATATTCACACACATACCATAGTCAGAAATATACCAAATTCTCTGTCCATGTCAACAACATCACCATCAGTGAAAACGAACTGAGGTTTCTTATTTTTCTTACACTGAAGTACAATATATATCTGCTGAGCAGCTACTGATAAAACTGGAAGTTCAATGCGGTTAAATTCATCAAAGCAACCCCATGCACCTGACTGGGCTAAACCTAAAAAAGCAAAAAGAAAAATATTTTTTTAAAATATCAGATCAAACAAGAATAATTTATATATAAAATATAGTATATTCTATGTAACTTAACGTAACATGAGAAGAACAGAGAGTATGAATGTAGAGTAAGATGAGAACTCAAACCCGGCTGTGCATTAATAGCACACAGTAAAAGAATTACCCCTTGAAGAAAGACATACAAACTTCTTTATGAAGAATCCTACACTTTTACAGCAACCATAAGGCAGAAAGTGTTCAATAATATTGTATAAAGCACCTAGAAACATAAACACACAGATAGTATGAAAACTCATCTATACAGGGGGTGAAATTGTCAAAGATGAGCTTGAGAGACACCTGCCTAAATGAAAAGCACAGAATCAAACTCAGAAAACACTACCTTTGTCTCAGAAGCAATGTAGCATTTTAGAACAATTAATTCATAGGTCAAACATTGGTGGAGAATAGCATCCTGCTGTTCAGGAGAGAGGAATCTGATGTCACACTTACAACTGTAATTTGGAACAGGCCATGGATTCCTAGATGGACATCAGTATCCATAAACATTACTAAATGAATGTCTTTTGGGAGACTCAAGTACTTTTTCTTCTGTATCATGCTAGCAGGACTGAAATAGGAGTGTCTACAATGGCAGCTTTCCAGACCAGCTGTGGGAAAGCTGCATAAGCCCCTGCTATTCCACGTCCATTTCACAAGAGACAAAGGCTAGTAGGTCTATGCAGGAACTTCATGGATGCCATTTCCTCCCTTCCCTAAGTCCATGTCAGAAGTAGTAGTTCCTATTGTCTGAGTCCAGCAAGGACCTGGATCAGTACTTTAACTGGTGTTTAAAAAAAATATCCAGAGGCGCTTAATTCATTTCACTGGGCTGGTGGAGCTCAGTTTGGCTTAAACTGTTTGAAGGCAGTGCTAAACACAGAAATAAAGCACACGTGCAAGATAAGACATTTGTGAGTTTGCAGTGTTGAACAACTATGATCAGAGCTGCCCTGAATGCCCATACTTTATACGGCAATGACTATAGCGCTGGTAAAATAAATCAAGGGGTGGTTTAAGTGTAATGTTAATTCCTTAGGACACTTAAGCTAATGGAAGAGAAAGTACTCAAAAATAAATACTAGTACTATTAATACATACTTTTTCTCTCTCCTTCATTTTGTTTTTTCCTTCACGTTTTCTATACTCTTGTCTTTGCTCTGGCCTGCTCTGCTCATATTATGCTTCTTCCCTTCCCTCTACTGTTACTTGTCTGACCTTCTCTTGCTCTTTAGGATGTTCCTCTAGGAATTCTCATCTTACTTCAAATCCTCTTGAGAACCCTTTTATGTTTCTTCTCTGCCTCACTTCTACTCTGTCCCATCTTCTACTGTGATCAGCTATCACAGACAAATCAATATTTGTCAGTTTTTGCAGATAGAAAAAAATAAAAAATATTAAAATAATTCTTACATTTGTTACCTTTTCTCATGCCCTTTAACCACTGCTTTTAATATTGTTGCATTAATTGGTATTTTTACCCATGTAATTTTGGAAGAACTCTTCAATGAAATTAGTGGAGCAACATCAGATAAAAACCAGTACTAGTACAGCCAAAATTGGCTCCTTAAGATTTGATTCAGTCAGGGCAATACTGCAGATCTCCCACGAAATTCAGTTCACTTCCATATGTAGACTAATCTTTTTCCTAAAGTGCTTCTAATTTCTGTGATGCTTCAAAAGAATTTGAAGAGAATAAAAAGTCACCTGGACTTAATCACAAGATTTAAAAGCAAAGGGAATATAGACAAATAACACAATGCCATAACGAAGCAAAGATTAAAGTAATCCTATAGACAGGCATAAAATTTAAAACATGAAAGACTCAATCCTACTATCTTTAAAAACAAATTAAGAATGTTCCTTGACTTCACTGGTGTGACAGCAAGTCCTTTAACTCATGTTCTCCCTTTTGTATGAGGAATATGAGGGCCCTGGATGCACTAATAGGCCTTAATTGCCCTGACCAGCCTTACCGAGGGCTTCTACCCATACACTCAGTCCGCCAGCCCAGGAGCTCCTGTTTGGCTCAGGCAGGTCTGAGCCTTCAGTCTTTGCCTGAGCTATGTGGTATGTAGGGCTGGGCACAGCCCTATCTCCTGTTATCCTGACTCACTGATTGAACTTTCTGGACCCCAGAACTACCCACAGTTATAACTCCAGCTCTGCCTCCTGCTGTTTCTGACTGAACTTTCTAGATGGACCCTGGACCCAGATTGTTATTTCACCTTGTCTGATGGTCACTGGTCAGCTGTCACCAAATTGCCCTGCTCAGGCACTGAGAGACTGTGCCCTGGTCAGTGAAGCTCCTGCCCATGTGGTGGTCACTCCAGTGGCTCCTGGCTTGTCTTTCATTGTGGAGCTGCCCCACTCTTGCTGTGCCCTAAAACTGGACATTCTTTAAGAAAGACACTTTTTTCTATATACTATTGTCTCTTACACTTACTATTTTATCAGTTAAAGATTTTTGAAATTAATTTCTCTACAGAATGGTGAAGTGAGATTCTAGCCAAATATTTTTTTCTTGGGAAAGGAAAAAAAAAAAATAATCACTTGTTCTGTAATGCCACCTGCTGCATGGAGTTAGGAAATCTGACGCTCAGGCGAAGCCTGTATTCCACAGGTTTGAATAAATGCAGTTCTTGTAAAAATATTTCATTCTGGTGGTGTTTAAAAAGAAGAAGGAAAGAAAATACACACACATGCATATAGCCACACATACACACACGAGCGAAGGCAGAGCAAGCAAACTGTCAGCTGCGTAACAGCTTAGGGACAATGCAATTTTGTGGTGCCCTGTCATGCTGTGCGTTTATTGCTGTCCCCACACAGAACATAGTATGGCAATCAAATACAGAAATGGAGTGAAAGCAGAAAGCAAAGGACAAGACTAAAGAGGTCTTTAACTATCTAAGAAACGTGATACACACACCCTCAAATCAGTAGAGATACCCTACAAACCTGGTCCTCACATGCCGTAACAATCACACAGCATAACTACTTCAAAATGCATCTCTGCAATGCAGTGCCATGTTCCTTTCCACGTCAGCAACCCTATGGGCTAGGCACAAGAGCGTGGCCAGAATCTGCTACACTGTGGCCACCGTCCCAAGTGCAGGTACTAGGGTCCCACACATCACAGAAGCATGTTGCAGCCTACCATAACAATCCCTGTTCTGCCAAGTGATCCAGTAGGCCCTACGTGCTGCTTCACAGTGGGAGATCTGGCTCAAAACAATGTGGCAGTGGAGTAGTTAATCATGTCAAAGCAGCTATAAACTCTCTTTTGTACTGAAACAACACATCTCAAGATTTTACACAGGGTTAGAACTACAGTGACATAATTCAAGGCAAATTTCACTAAACCAGAACTTTGTCTAGCCAAAGTGCAGCCCTGAAGCAGTAAGCTACAAGGTACTCGTTGGTCCCAAAGGAATCTACAGAGCTCCACACTCATCATTTCACCTTCTGAATTAAGATAAATAACAAATGTCATGCCATTGTTGTCATGTTTTAACGCTGGGCCAGAAATTAAATAAATGACAGATGTTCTCTATTAACCCTCTCGCTTCCCAAAAAGGGAAAGGTAAGAGAATAATAAGGAAGAATAATAAGGTAGGAAACTAAACTATACGACTTTAATGAAATAGTAATGATGAAAAAGAAAATAATGAAATATATACAAATATGTACAAAACCCAATATTGCATGTTACCGCCCAATAACACTCAGGGCAGCCCTGGGAAAGTCCCGGACTGGACTCCTGGAGTCAGTGGCAGACGGCAGCTGGATGCAGGGATGGATGGAGTTAGGAATGCACTGATCGGGATCGAGGGCAAATGAATGCATGGAGTCCTCCCAAGACACTGGCCATGGATGAAGAAAGCCTGACCCTCATGATCCCTCAGATTTATACAGAGTATGACACGTATGAGATGGAATATTTTGTTTAGTAAATATTGGTCACCCATTAGACCCACTCCTCCCTGTAGGAAGGTCGCAGGTCTGACCCCTTTCCCCCCTTTTGTTTCTGGAGCATAAGATGTTTAGCAGAACCAAGCAGCGGCCTTGGTTCTGCATACCATTCTTCAGCCATAACTATAAAAATCAAGCGTTATCAGTCCTAGAAGCACACACTGACTGAACAGCACACTGTTAATTTCAGCAAGTGCAATTACTCAGAAGAAATTGAACTGAAAAGTAAAATTACTAAGAGAAAATTGGTTCTGTCCTGGCTCAAACCAGGACAACCATATTGATGATATTATATATTTCCATTTCTTTATTCTGAAGATCAGACTTATTGTCCTTACAGAAAAAGTCTGGAAACATGTCTGCAGACATGACAACATCACCTCCACACCCCCTTTTTCTCCTCACTGCTAAATCTGTTAATATCTAAAAACTTGACCCACAGCACCAGATGAAGTGAAAAGTTTGAAAGAGGAAACACCAGTGATGGAGTACAAAGCCTATTGCAGATGTGAAATTCTGAAGAATTTCTCAATATGTGCACTAGAATATATAGTATGTCTGCATGACAGCACTTCTACGGCTGTGAAGAACTATCCTTCTTTTCCATTAAAGATCTCCTATGCATTAAAGAATCTTCCTCTGAACTCACTTTCCTCTTTCTATTAAACAAAAAAAGAACTCATTTCCTTCCCTGACTTCAATATATCTGCTCTTCAAGAAATACCAGATAACTCCAAGATGTTTCAACATGGCAATTGTGATTCCAAGCCAGGTCCTCCCTTTCAAGTTGTGAAAATAAGTCCAAAGCAACTGGTGCACTTCACAAATGAAAACATCAATGATGAACTTTTCTTCCTAGACACACAACAGTCTGATGAATGTTGAAAAAAAAAATCACCCTTTCCAGGCTCTTTTCAGCTGGATCTATTATCTAATTCCCAGGCAACACCATCCCACTAACAAACTGGCTGAGGCAAGCAGTCACAGGCACCATGGTTGCCTGAGCACCAACTTGTTGAGTTCTATAAGCATCTTTTCTAACTCATATTGAACAGCAACACGCCATTAAATGAGGAAGCCAAATAACAAGGATATATTACACCGCATTACTTTGCTTTTGTTGCATATGATACTACAGTATTAGATCTAAGAGCCCACCACTGACAAAAATTGTGGCATTCTGTGGTCTGCCAGTCCATATAACCAATAGTAGCTACATACAAGAAAATAGGCATAATGGAGTCCACAGATATTGAATCACCTGATCATTGTTTGCAAAACTAACCTCAAAGCTCTGCTTATCATGAAAAGTTATCAGAGTTTGACCACTATCTCATTTTCCTAGTCTCAAAAAAGTTCTAGAGTTCAAAATAAGACACTGCGCAGCTCTGCATGTTTCCCTGCCTTGAACAACATCATTGAGCTCCATATTTGTCTCACTTGATAAAAAAATGGCAAAGAAAGGCTACATATCCCCCATTGGGATGGGTGGGATAGAGGCACAAGGAAAACAAATAGAAAGGATTAAAAGGGAAATGGAAAAGAGGACAAAGATAGCAAATATCCCTCAAGAATATAATAAAACAAACAAAAAACTGAAAGCATGCAGGAATTAAAAAGGGCAGAAAAGGAGAAATAATCAAATATCAGGAAAAGTTGATGAACATCTGGAAATAAGAGGAAACCAGGAAGAAAATACCCTACTGATCATTGTTAACTCACTAGTGAAGAGACAAAACCTTATGACTGTAAAATGAACAAACCAGATTATTTCTTACCTTTATAGATACGGCCAAGTCCTCTGTAGTCCATTTGGTCTGAACAATTGAAAACAACAACGTACTTTCCCAGGCATTTGCCCATGTCTTTAGTTGTCTCTGTTTTCCCTGTCCCTGCAGGTCCTGCTGGTGCACCACCCATACTCATGCCCAGGGCCTGTGCCAGTGTGATGTAACACCTAGAGACAGAGCAAAGTATTCTATTAATGTGCTTATACTATTATTATACTATTAATTGAAGTCCATTAATGTAACCACAACAGTTGTATTATACAGAATGGGAAAGGGGGCAGAAACGGGTGTGCTTCCATGTGGTAAGTCCACAGACACCCCCTTTGTACACTGGGAAGTTGAATTACTAGGAACCACTTTTGCTCCACCTGAAGAACGGCATGCATCCAGCATAGCTATGATTGCAACAGCCCAGGAAATGCACATGCCAATTCTAAATGCTGAGTACCAAAATACTGTAGTATTGTGATTTTCTTCCACTAATCATATGCACTCCTTCTATGACCCAGTTTTATGCTGCAGCACCCAGACCTGCTGGATTTCTGCCTTTCTTTCCCATCTTCATACTCTCTCCCGAGAGCACACAAGATGGACTCTCTGACCTAGCAACAGGAAGGTACAGAGATAGGAAACAGCTCCTGCTCTCGGTATTTCCCTGTCAGCATGCCAAACCAGAGCAATGTTCCTAGACACATTAAGTCTTTGAGTTTCAGGAAGAGAATGGACGAGAGGGAAGATTGTAACGGGCAATGGAGAAAGAAGAGGAGGAACCCATAAATCCTAGGATTATCTTCTGCTTCAGCCTCCATCCTGGGTTGATGACCCCAGGTTTAAGTTTCACCTCCCCAGATAGTGTGGAGACTACCGAAGGGTGTAGGAAGACTGATGTTCTAACATACAAAGCTCCAAAATCCCAGTAAGCCCATTTTGACACTGTGAAACTCAATAGCTTTATGATATATCTGGGAAGAGAAAATGGGCACTGAAAAAAACCAAACGATACCAGCTAGTATCACTTTCTATAAACAATACAGTACTTATTCTAATATAATAGCAGTAATAATGCTTTATTGCCTTATTACTCAATAATCAGTTAACAGGCACTCAGTTAACACAGAAAAAAACTCCCACTCCTAACATTTCTACTACTGAGAATGAGGTAAGGACAAACTGTATACATAGCACAACTCCTAAATAGAACTTGTATTTCATTTTTTATATCTGCCATGACACAGTCTGTGTCTGACATGATGTTTAGGAGCACTCAATTTCAGTCCTATTATCTCAAAGTAATGTACTACCTCTAGTGTGTATTTATCATGTGCTTCAGGAATCTTTCTGAACACAAAATCATTAGCCAAACAGCACTTAACTCCAACTTGATTAATGGAAAGCAAGGATATCATTACCTGAAAATTGTTAGAAGCTCGTACAAGTCCATAGAGCTATAATTAAAAATATTAAAATGAAAAAGGCCTATAAGAGGAATAAAAGCCAATTTTATGCAACACTGATTAGGTACATAGGTTTTCCATGCCAACGCTAGAAAACATCTCTGCTTCAAATACCCTTACAATATTTGATAGTGGATAGCCACCAATCCTGCTGTTCTGTTCAGCTCTTCTAGGTTAGACCAAAGACAGACACCTCTGGGTTTTTTTGTTGTTACTATTACAGTTTAAACTCCTTCAAAAGACTAATTTTCTTCAATAATGTCACCCTGCACTAATTTTCAACCTCGTGTGACATAGCACCTTGAATCAATCCCTAACCAATTAGGTTGTATTTTAATTCTGTGAACAAATTTTGAACGACAACATTTTCTTGATACTGTCTCTCCTGGTGGGCAAAAATATTGTCTGGGTGGTAGTGTTGCCATACCCACTAATCACCTGCACGTTTACTGCTGCAAACAGATCTCTAGCATAGGAATAGTAGGCTACATAACACAGAATTTTGCAGATGTGTTACATATTAAGAGCCAGGTATCCAAGCATAGGGTTTTGGCTCTGTTAAATAGCTCATTGGGCATAATTTTGGTTCAGAAAGTGGCAAAAGCCTGAAATTTCACTTGTAAATAAAATCTAGTACCACAGAGAGTGAAAAGACACTTCCAACAGTAATTCAACAGCCTGCAGTCATTCTTCACACAGTAAATGACTGAACATGCACAGTATTTTGTCATTCTTATCCACACTGAAAAGAACAAGCTCTGGCATAGCAAATACATCTGCTCCTTGCCTAACTGAAGCAGTACAAAATACTTCAGGAAAATATGCATCTAATGGAGTTTGTACTGTATAACTAACTCTCCAGCAATAAAAAGTTTTCCTTATGTTTTGCCCTCAGAGCTTTTTCTGTGTTTGTAGCCCTGTAATTCTCCATAGGCCTTGTTTAAAACCATACTGGCACCAGTTATTCAATGCTATGTCCTAAGGTACTGCTTTTTCCTCTGGGGTGACTTCAAATGAATCACTTGTCATAATCCCAAATTCTTGTGCACCTACTAGCTTATTGAAAGCAGCAATATATTATTTTTTAGATCCACTCTGTTTAGGCTGGTGAAGTGTATGGCATTCAGCTATATTTATCTTGAGCACAAGTTTTTCAATACCTACTACAGTACATATAGACCAGCAAACACTCAAAGAGAATCCAAGACCCCTCCTCCGGGTGCCTGCATGGGCTATCTGAATATATAAGCACTGGCCTCTGCTGTTCAGCATCGATACTGCAAGCACTATAATGCAACCTAGGTAAGAATTCTGACTCACAAAATTTAAAGGAATTAAGTCAAAGGAATTAAGTCTTAGCTCCAGTACTATGCATTCTTTTTATAACTACCTGTCAGTTAAGGGAGTTATAACAAGCCTGTCTGTACACCCTAAGTATTCATTGCAGTAGGTGAACTCTACATCAGTGATTTGGATAACGCATTTATCCAAGTCTTCAAGAAAATAAAATCGAGACTGTTTTTGCCATTCAAAATCAGATGTAGATTTAATGTTCATATGGACCTATAATGGAAAAGAAAAATCATTAATACAGAAATAGAACAGTATAACGAATTCATCTTAAATACCATACAGAAAAAAAAAAGTCTACTATGCATAAGTTCAAGAACTGGAAGGACAAGTCAGGAGTCAAGACATTCAGAATTATCTTTTCAAACCTGTCTGTGACATGGTCTGAACCTTTTGACCACTTTGATTTTCCTCTGAATTGTGTACAGAGATTATGAATTGTGTCTTACAGACATACTGAAGAACAGTGATGAAAAACTTCGCAAAAAATAAGTAACAATACCGGTTACACTGCACGGTATCTGGTGCCATTACTCACAGAAATACTAAATTGTGGACAATATATTGTATTCATGTCTATGTGTTTGTTTATTTGGTATGTATTTTTAGGATGTATGAACTTGCCACACACATAGTTAGATTTGGGACAGATCTTAACTCATTTTTATTTACACTTGATCTCTAAACCACCAGCCTCTTACAAATTATGTAGTCCTGGTTATCAGCCTTGCAAACTGGTGTAAGGTGAAGAGGAGGTTCTGGATTCTCAACCACTTCCTTTTCAATCACAAAAGGATGTGTTTAGCAGGGAATAGAACGTTTTGAGAGAAAAGGATAATATTACATGTACCAATTAAGAATCGCTGCCCCAGTCTTGGACTTGTCCCTGCATCTCACATACAGACCCTTTAAATTTGAACAGTTTTCTGTGATGCAATTTTATTATAATATGACATTAAACTAATTGATAGTTAAATGTCAAACTGAGAAAATAATTACTGAAATGAATTAAAAATTATGGGCAGAGTATAAAACACTGTGCCTATCTTAGAAGCTGGCAGTTTTCTTTCTAACTTTCAGTATTTTTCTTTATGATTTTTTATCTTTCTTTACACATGTATTTAATTTTTACCTTTCTAAAATATATGTATAAACAATGCAGTATTAAATAGTTGACCTTTCCATCATACAAGGTTTTTTTAAAGTTATTTTACTTCCATTTTTATAACTGTAGTTTCCTGTATTCGATATACTTATCTAAAGGAAGTCTGACACAACTCAATTATAAAAAAAAAATAAAATATCTGTTCTGGTTATTGTTGCTAACATTTTCAAACATATGGAGCCTTACCACTTCAATCTTCGAATAACTATTACCTTAAATCAACACACAAGCTAGGCTGGAAATCACGTGATTGAGAGCAATACTAAAGGGACTTTTTTTCTTTATGTATTTCAATTAAATAACATATTAAATTTTCAATTTGAGAGAACAGTTTAATTTAAAAAGTTAAACTCTCTTGCTCACAGTGAATTTGTGCATGATGGGTATCAACAACCATTTAAAAACTGAAGTCTGACCCTATGAACATACATATATAATTCACCCTTATCTCTGCATGACATCTATAGGAAATCAAACTAAATCTGATATGCCGTTACTGTTTGAGGGGGCACAGGCAAAATTTATGGTATCAATACAAGGGCCTAGAGAGAGGGTAGTGTTTAGGACCCTGAGGGATCCATGGGGCAGAACAGTGAGGGGTCAGTACTCCTTCCCATATCCTGCCACACTCCATAAAAGTTGGGAGGACAGAAAGCCTGCCCCCTTCCTGCTCCTTTCTTCCTTGCTTCTTGGCTGCACTTGGAGGTCTTGGAGAGAGGCTCCTGCTCTTTTCTCATCAAGATCCAAAACCATCAGGTGCTGGGAAGATCCTTGGACCCTTTTCCCCCATCACCTCTGCCGCAATGGACTTCCATGCGCTCAGAACAGCGATCATTGAGATTGGGTTTTGTATATATACTTGTATATTTGTTCATTCTCCCACATATTACTATCCCTTCCCTGTTATATTAAACCTGCTGTAGTTTTAACTTCTAACCTTTAAGGCTCTCTTTCTTATTCCTCTTTTATCTTCCCCTGTGAGGGTGGAGGGGAGTAACGGAGAACAACTCAGTTCTCTGCATTTTGGGTTCGCCCAGACCACCAAACCGAGACATATGCTCTATCACAGCACTAATGTCAGAGCTACTAAAAGAGAAGTTTGTAAGCTTTGTTTATAAATCTTTTATATGTGCAAAAACTTCCATACAGAAAGTGACCTAATGATTTTCAAAAACTTACCAAGTCATCAAAGATATCCTTCTGGTGCACATGAATGGTGATTAAAGTTTCATACTTTGTACGCTCCATTCTTGTCAGATTGTGTGTTGTCATGTCAATCAAATCATTTAAAAGATCCAAAAACTTCTTATTTGTTGTGTGCATTACCTTTTCCACATACCAAGAACAGCTATATTAATACAAACATCATCTGTTCTTCCAATGTTTAGAATAAAAAGTAAAAATAAATCTGCAAACATATGGACCCATGACATCTATGATATGCTTTGTATTTTTTTTTAGGCTTAGAATCCTAAATTTGGATTTTCAGGCTGCCCTCTGTGCATTCATTCTTAGCCCAACAGAGTACAATAAGGTTTTCTCTAGGTGAACAGGTGACATCATAAGATTTTATTGCAAGACTGTAGTTCCTTCTATTACATATTACATATTCAGCTGATTGCATTCCCTGCACATTTTCAGAGCCATCTGTCTCTGGGTTTGAGTATTGCACATCAGCCCAAGCAGTATCTACCTACTCTTTAGGGGGAACAGGAACCTGGAGATCTATTGCATCCTTTAACTAGAGGAAGGGGCAAATGTAGTATAATTTTAAATGCCAATAGTAAAATAATAATTTCTTTGGAAATAGATTCTGTTACACAATTCCACCATATACATTACTGACTACATAATACTGACTCAGGTAAACAACATCAGCTTCTGTCAGTGATGTTCCTGGTACACAACAAATTATAAAGCGCTGAGGTTTCAGAAAGGGCAGCTCATATATACTCCTGTTCCAAATATGTGAGAGAATGATCACATGAGCTTTCTGTAAACATATGCAAAGCCTAAAACTCACCTTGTTTGCTGAGAAAAAAAGTGTTAAAAACACTTCAAAATGAATGGAGAACTAAGCAACCTCCCCGCCCTTCAAACACACACACATTGGTCACCCCAAGTTAATGAAAGGTTTTTTCTAGTTAATGCGAAAGAATCTTTGTGTCTAGTTAGTATATGAACTGGAGTAGACTAAAAGCAGGTCTGTGCCCTTCCAAAGCTTTGTATAATACAGCAAATGTAGCACTGAGTGGTCTTCATAGTCTAGAGTCTCTGTTTTTGTTCTGTATCAAAGTACAGCATGGTACCATTCCCCTGCATTTACTTTTATGATAGGATGATGTTACTACTTCTTAGTCCAATCTCACTGTATATTCCTGATTAATGGTAATTTGTAACTCTTTAGTTCACATCCTCTCCTTCCCTCTTCATAGATTCAGTGTTAATAATAACATCTTGGTGCTAACAGGATCTTCTCTACGTGTTTGAGACTAAACCAGCACCTCCTCAAATGGCTTCTATTCGTTCCCTTCTTCCAAAAAAGAGCTTATCAACTGAAGAATCTAATACACTGTTACAGTAGACCAATGGCCATGAAGCACAGTTATTTCCCCATACTTGGAGAGCTCTTATTTCTTTCCAAGTCTGATTTTGGGAAAGTAATAGGATAAGATTCCCTGCATTCCCAAACTGAGAAATTGTCCCTTCCCAAGATGACTGTGCTGACAGAACACTAGAGAAAATCACAGGATTAGGAACAATTCTAAAGCACATGCTGAGGGATGGTGAGGAGGTGTTACCTCTTAAAACATTTTTTTACCATTCCTTTTCCTGTTAATTTATTTGGTATCCTACTTACTTAACTAGTATTTTGTGCTTTTTCCTACATGTTACTTCTAACTTCTCTCAATGCGTACTGTTCCAAACAATACTTTTAATTAATCCCCAAAGATTCATTAAATACTACCTTTTTGTCTGTTTTGGCACTGTTCAGTGCATTCTCTGCATCTCTGGTCCAGATCATTTGAATTCCCAGAAGTCCTATTTGTGCAGGAAACGTTGCCTGAAAGTCATAGAGCTTAAATCCTGAATCGCTAATGGCCATTGATGCCTGTCTAATGATGGTGTGGATTGTTTTCCTAATCCCATTTAGCAGCTGACCTAACCAGAATTCCACATTGCCCTGAAATAAACAAGAAAGTACTTTTAAAGAATTAGTTCATGAATAATTCACAAGGAGAAAAAGCCCTACATGATTTTTTTTCCAGTCGTTCATACTTCCATTTCCCTCTTCATTATTCTCTAATCTTTAAAATATTCCTCTCCTCCTGCCCCACTGCCCTTCTAGAGATATCTGATGGATTTGGTGTTTCACATCAGTACTGCTGAAAACACAAGTAAAGTAACAGAATGACACAAATGTTCTGTCCTTTCTGGCTTTTGCTCTTGTGGTTCACACTGGAAGGTTTTCATTCAGCTAGTGAAAAAATTGCATGATGCGATAATGTTGGTCTCTACAACATAAACCTACTTCAAATCAAGTAATGAAAAAACTGTAATATATACTTCCATTACCTGAGCTAAAACTGGTTCAATAAGAGTAACTTGTTCTCCTTCTTGAGATTCAAATAATAAAATCTGGTCGTAGTTTTTTTCATGAAATCCCACTCGGTTAACATTGTCAAACAAACTTAATAAATATGCCTAAAATAGAATCAGGGAAAAAAAAGCTCCATAAACTGATCTGATATGGCATTCTTACTTTGCCTTTAAGTCCTGTATTAGAAGATTCTATAAACGTTTCCATAAGTGAAAGTAATTCTCTCAACTAAATAATTAAATCCTTCATGATCCTCACTTTCTAATATTGACCATAAGAACAGTATTGTCTTACTACTTGTACCTGAATAGTGTGGGAATCAGATGCTTGACCAAGGATTTCCAGAAGAACGGGGTCAGACACAAAAAAAAATCTTGGAAATATTAATCTTTTTTTTTCCAAATACCCAGTCAGTGATTTCTGACAGATTTCCAACTGTTCCAGCAAATGTGGTAATAACTGTGCCAAAGTCTCATCTCCAACACAGCACTGCACGATGTTTGATGTTTCATGGGCCCTCTGCATAATTCTCTGCCATGATCTATCAATGTTCTGAAATCTTCTGGCTTCCTGAAGTACATGAAAAATGCATTAGGTCTTCCCCATGTTTGTCAGATTCTAAAACTTAAAGAATCCATGAGACAATGTAACAGTTTAATACTTCCCTTGCTGTTCAAGTCTCTTTGCAGGACTAATGTATATTTATAGGCATGATTGTAATGATCAGTGCTTATAATGACCAGAGTTCAAACTGCAAAAGAAAGAGTCCAGCAGGAGAGCTCTGGAAATGTCTTTTACTTCATCTTGGGCACCAAAATTGTCCATATAAAAGGATTCCAACGCATACCAGAACACTCAGCCTTCTCAGAAATTACAGTCTTCCTAATAGCACACAATGTCATGTAATGGCTGCTCCACACAGGTTATGAGGAGTAAGTTGTTAGTAGCCATACCTGACAAACAAAACCAGTATAAATATTCTGAAACTGCCACACTTGTAAGGTGTTGTAGGTGAAAGGAGACAAATTCTCAAATACTAGGAGCTGGAGAATAAATCATTTTCTACACTGGGTATGCTGACTTTAAAAACTCTTTCTTCACCCATAACAGATGAAACGTTAATGGGATCATAAATTACCTGAGAACTAGGAGAGATCTCAAGACATCATCCAAAGCCACTTGCCTGTCACAAGACAGGATCATACTCATGCCACTCTTCAAAAACATCTGCCTGTCTTGGGTCTAAAGGTGCTTAGTGCTGGAGATAAAGAAGCCTCTTCAGGCAATCTTTGCTACTGGCATCTCTGTTTTAATATCTAAACTTAATCTTTCTTTTGTGTATATGGATTACTTCTCATCTTATTCACAGATACAGAGAACACACTGTTTTCTTCCTGTTGAGAGCAACCTTTACTGTTTTTGAAAACTTATCACATCTTCTCCTCAGTTTTTCCTCTCCTCCAAGCCAAACAAGCCTAGTTTGTTGAACCTTTCCTTATCCATCCTTCATGGATAGTTCCTCATTCTTATCACCCTCTTCTATACTACTTCTCAAATTTATCTGTGTGTTTCTTTAGCCAAAACCAGGTACAATATTCTAGTTATCACTTATTGCTGTTTATGCATTCCACTCTTCTGCCTGCATTTTACACACCAGCAACATAAAACTAATTTTCTGATAGTACTATGAGAGACAATGTCAAAAGCCTATCAAGATATACAACCACTATTGGTTTTCCTCTATCCACAAAGCTTGTTGCCCACCCTAAAAATAGATTAGATTTTGCTCCTAACAAATCCACACTGGCTGTTACTCATCTCCCTGTTAACTTCCAGATGCTTACAGTTATTTGTTGCAGTATTCATTCAGGAACTGCAATTAAGCCCACTCATCCATCATTACTCCTTCACCAAGCTGTTCCTTCTCCTACTTCTTCAAAGTAGTCACCACATTTTTTTCCAGAATGCTGGTTAATGTATCATCCTTGTAAGAGGTAGCTTTAGCAGTTATCAAATACCTCAGCTGTGCTGCAGCATTTGTTCATCTGCAAAAACTGCTTATTGATTCTCTGATAAGCATTAACAATATAAACATAACTCATGAACTAAAAAAAAGGATTGTTATTTTAAATAACAGTTAAGAAAGCTTTACTTAACTTACAAAAATTAAAGTTAGCTTTGGAAATTGTAAGCATTTAGTTATAAAAGATGTAGCCTGAAATAAATTCATATTTAATAATTTCCCAATAATTACAGTTTTGTTGAGTTACAGCGCTAGTTGATCCAGTGCTACTAAACTGGTGTGTGTTAGAATTGTATGGAAGCCTCTCACTAGAAGACACAACAGAGAGGATGACTTATTCTGATATTTCTCTCCTGCAGGAAGTCAGATTATTCCTTAACTCTTTTGCAGCTGCTGTCACGTAGGGTCATAACTGCCTTTTGAAGAGGTTGAAACAGTTCACAGAGATTAGCACACATGCAGGTGTCCAGGTCTTGCAGCATCTCTCTGTGGGACTTGGTTATACTGAGTCCTGGCAAGTACAGAATTCATACAGAAAATCTGCAATTCTATTATTACCTAACTTACAGCCTATAACCATGTGTGCACAGGAAGAAAGGGATGTTTGCATGTATGGCAAGAGATAAATCAGCTTTGTATGATTAAGTAGTCCTGAGCACCGTACTATCATACAATTTGCTAGTATTGCAAGCTCACAGGAACATTTGAACCTGAATTACAAACACAGAATCACAGAATCACAGAATTCTAGGGTTGGAAGGGACCTCGAAGGATCATCTAGTCCAACCCCCCTGCCAGAGCAGGGTCACCTACAGTACAATCCTGTTCTTGTAGGTTTGACCAAGTTCTAAGCAGTTCAACCAGACAGACCCCAGTTTGGCAAAGCTTCTTCTGAACTGCCTATGCACAGCCCATGACATTTACACATTATACGCATCAGCAAGTAAACTCTGTGATGTGGCTCATCTCTTGGTACAACATATTGCCATTAACATATTGTTACCATAAATCAACATACCTGAGGTAGTTGTTTTGCAATGTCTCCACCAACAAACACAGCTTCAAGGTAAATCCAGAGGTTTTGTACAGTAATCCAGTTTTCAATTATCTCTGCGGTACTGGTCAACTTCTGAACCCACTGTTGTATAGTGGACTTAAACGCTGCATTATACCTGTATGAACATGAGGTAAAGGGAAAAAGAACCTAAGATGATAATTGTTTAATTTGGTGTTTGAGTAGATTTGCACAATATGGGCATTTATTCAGTTTTGTACCTGTTGCTCATGAGCGACCCCAATATCATGAGGCTGTCTTCCACCAAAGCTATTTTCTCCAGTATATCTGATCCTTTCAGAAGAAGTTCTCCTCGAGCTTTGAATTGGCCAAAACTGAAAGCATGAGTACTCCATTCACTGATGACATGCTTCAATTTTGCTTCTATATCCTTTTCTTTAACAGCACTGATGCAGATATCCTGTATAAAATTAATTTTCCTTGAAGGCTAATACAATGCACACTTATAAAGACAATTAAAATTCTTTGGCTAGATCCAGTCTTCAGTGTAAATTCCAGCTAATGAAAATATACATTGAAACACCTCAAAATTATTATGTCACTAACTAGATTATATTATAGTACTACTTGCACCTGGAACATTTTATGGTCTATACTCCATCTTCACTAGCACTAGCACCTTACATTTTTGAAAATTCACAGATTCAGTGAATCTGCAGGCAGAATTTGCCTCTGAAGTCAAATGCCTACTGAAGGGTTCAAGGAAAAGACACATTACCAATCAAAACCAATAAACAGTCCAAGAATAGAACGCACATGGACAACATGACTGCCTGCTACCTCTTGAAGACAGTGAGGACAGGACTGTCATAAAACTGGTTATTGCCTCAGAGAGAAAGAGAGCAGCTACTCAGATTGAACCCCAAATTTGGGTTTAGGAATATATTGGATTAAATCAGAAGTTTAAAGTCTTTCCTTGAGTGTAAGGCTATCACTCTGGACCCTTCTCGTCTTAATTCCTTATCTGGAAATGGGGTACCGCAGAGTTTTGATTTCATGTTTTTGTCTTGGAAGTTTTCCATTGTGGAACAAGACGAAACAGGTCACTACTATGGAGGGATCACAGACAAGTGACAATAGAACTGAAGTTAGAAACTGCTGGGGTTTTCCTTTGTTATTTTTAGCTATACTTTGTTCGTGCAAAAGGTAACAAGCATGAAGCTAATGTACCTGCTAAATAGCTACTGTCCACAAAATGGAGGGGGCAATAGCTTTGTAGCTTGTGCACATTACATAAGCATTCTCATCTCTCTGTGCCCTTGTGAAGAGTCACTTTTTAATTACAAAAGAATCTTTTTCTCCTTTAATCCTATATCCTCCACTTCTACTATGTTCCAAGGATTTTGAGCACTTAACAGAATTAGACTTACATTGACTATTTTTCCTCTCTGATGAGACATTTAAAAGGAAGATAAAAGTATAAGCAGGCAGACACTAAACGAGAAGCATGACAGAATCACACTACTCTTAAAACAACAGAATTCCTTCTATGGAAGGGTTAGTGTAATACCATTTATCCATTTAATGCTTCTCCAGAAAAAAAAGGAAATAAACTAACCATCACTGCTAATACCAGCTACTAAACTCCATTCTCCAAAAGAATCCTCCATCTAAAACCAAATCTTTTAATGTCACAAAGCTGACTAGAAACAAGATTCCTAAAGCAGAGCCCCACATCTAAAGTTATTCATTGGAAATAAACAGAAAAGTACATGTACCTCAATGTCGTCTTTATATTTTAATAAAGAGACATCCATTATGTTTTTCAGAGAGAAATTTTCAGAGTCAACATCAAAGTGATGCCCAGTTACTTGTGCAATTCTTTCCCAGTGTCGTGACATCATTGCCTAAAAAAGTCCATAGGAATTAGGGAGTATTATTTAAAATTGCATTATTTTTAGGACTAGAATGTTCACATACTTTTGCACTGCTTCTGTTAAACAAGTAGGAGAGTCTTGATTTCCATTCCACTGAAAGCATTAATAATTATTCTAATCACATTATGAAATCTTTTGTTTTACTCTTCTGTAACTAAGCCTAATTGGATTTTTGCCATAAATATAGCTGCTTTTATCTATAAAAAAGAATTATGGAAAGCATCTTATAGACATACAACATAGTCTTCAATAGAATTTTTCAAGTGAATCTTATCTCCAAATTATTATGCTGAACATACTTTGTTTGCCATCATTTCAAGCAAAGGACAGCTCTCTGTGAAGTCATCAATTTTTTTTTTTAGGTCTTGAAAAGCTTGCCATTCCTTCAATGCTTTTGGTAATTTACGGATTCTTTAAAAAGCACAAAAAAAAAAAAAAAAAAAAAAGAAATAATTTATTCTTGATAATCACAATCCACCATTTAATAGTACATTCTATTCTAATTTTTCAGCAGTGGACCAGTACACTGTAAATAAAAACACAGTTGCAAGCTGGCAACTTAATATATAACCGATTGTTACTGACCACTGGCATGAAACATTGCTAAAGACAGCAAAAGTCACACTGGAATGGTTTGGTTTGTATTGCAGTTTGAATTAAAGGAGGTTAATTTCAAGTGCAAACCCCTGTTCAAACTTAAGCTTTTGCAGTGCCATTTTTTTATCAAAAATTTGAAAATGCATGTGATTTTGTAAAAGGGAAAAAAGATTGAGCTACATATATTTTTCAAGCAAAATAAAGTACATCCTAAACCAAAACTGACCTGCTTGCAAACAGAAAAATACTTGTTTCAATCAATCAAGTCCTACTTTACACCTAGTCCGTATGAAAGATATTTAAAGAAAAATATTCTTTTATGCACAATTTCAAGATGAAAAAATATTGAAAATTAAGAACCTCTTGTACTGTGAATTGTCACAGCTCCACTTGCTTCTAAGAAGTCATGCCAATTTTCATCAGCCAAAGCTATGGACCAAAGACTGACAGCAGTTCTCTACAGCTCAATGGCAGAAACCAAAAGCTGCATAAAACCAGCCCATAATGAAAAAATCCTTCAAAGAAATTCTCCTTTTTTCACAGCTTGTAGTCAGACAGATCTGCCACACAACGCTGGAGAATGTGTGAATTCCTCACTGCTTGTTGGTGAGAAGTAGGTGAACATATGCAGACTGACATGGCACTGCAATGATCACTGTAGTCTTTCATCTTGAATCCAACAGTAGACAGTGCTAAATATGCTAGAGAAAAGCATTGCAGAATGGAAAATTATAACTCTGCCATGTACGGATAAGGCTTTAAGAGGCAGTTCCTCGCTACTTCTATGCTGGGGCACGAGAAGTAACTTTCTTACAAACATTGTGCTAGGCTTGCAGTTGGAAATGGGCTATCTCAGCTTGGTAATGAAAACTGCTATTTTTTTTTATACAAATAACTTTTTTCTTTATCTTGGTCTCAGTACTATCTTCTAACAGCAAGTTCAGTGATTCACACACTGTTAAAAAACTACTCCGTTAATCAGGTTTGAATTTTCTTCTTGAATTTATTGGGCATTCTCTTTATACTACATTACAGTAAAACATAAAGGGAAACTTCTTTCTAGCTGTTACTATAAACTTCTATAATATTGTCTACCACATACATTTTCTCTAAATATTTACCCTTTTTATCTCTTTTTAAATTAATTATTTCCACCTACAGTTATTTTTTTGATTCTTCTTTTTATGATTCTAAGTTTTCTATTATATTACTATTTTTAAAAGGGGCAGCAAAAAAGAACACTACATGGAAGAACTATGCACATCTTTACAATCGTGCTAAAACACTAATTGCATTTCTAGTATTTCTGCTCCTTTCATAACACAGTATGCCATCTATTTGTGTGTGTACCTGCTGTACACTGTTTAAATTTCTCCAGGTTTGAAGAGAATAGCTTGATGCAATAACCCTAGCAAGCCTGCCAAAGGAAGGATAGTACTGGATTAGACTTCTATTACAATAAAATATTTACTGTCAATTGGTGATCACCTTGCTCCAAACATAGCTCAACACTTGAGAGGAAAACAAGTCACACGTGAAATAAAAAGAGAAAAACATAACTTTCAAAAGTGTTTTCACACAATGGCTTCCTTCAGAGTTCCAGGAGAAGGAAGCATAAAGAGAGTCCTACTAACACTAATTACAATGCAGAATCCAGAATTCTACCGAAATTATATCAAGACTTATAGATATTGTCCAAATGCAGTAGTATATATATTTTGCATACATTCATTTTTACTATTATAATTTAAAAAAAAAAATACTAATTTTTTTCCAAATTAATGACAAGAAGACAGTTTTCATTCAGGTTTTTTTTTCCAGAAAAACAAGAAAATCTCCACCCTATTCCTTCAATGTGTACAGAAGTAGACTCTGTTAAAATGGTGACACACTCAAAATACCATATGACTAAAATGCCTGAGCACAAGTAACTTTTCCTATGCTGTTCAAAGATTTGGGATGTGATGAAAAACACAGATTTGACCTCAGTCTCTTGAATAATACCAAAATGTAAGTGAAGTCTCCTTCAGGTCATATTGGAGAACTCACAATCAAAAGTTGATCAGAACTACTGGTCAAGCAGAGACGCATACACTGGCTGTTCCAGAAGAGAGGTTCTGCAGAAGAGAAAGCTCTTTATACTGAGTATGAACTTGTCTTGACAGAACTCACTGATAAAGTGATCAGAGTCACTATGTAAGGAGGTAAATAACAAGCTTATACAAAAATAATAAAAGAAGAAAGAAGACAGAGACAGTTCACACCTCTTTTCCAATAGGATAAAATCCTATTGGATTGCACAGGATAAAAACATTGCACATTTATTTTAAAACATTGCACATAATTTGGTTCTCATGTATATTCTGTAATTCCCATTAAAATAGACTGATAACTACTCTGAAGGAGCGGATGCACAGGAAACTTAAGACCTGCATATAGACTCTTCACTATTGCATATAACAAAATTCCCCTTTTCTATTCTGTCCATACTCCAATGCCAGGAATCAGAATTCAAAGAAAGCTGGCAAAGGGGAAACAATTCAAATCCTGACAGTTCATGAGCCTTGGCCTCTGAAAGAAGTAACAAGTTGGGTCATGGAAGTCCTGCAGACACAGTCATGGCTGTTGAAAAACCAAAGGTGCATCTTTACCAACACAGTAGAAAAATGCCTCTGATTTCAGCAAATCATGGTTTCACCTAACAGTTAGTTTGCATGTAATGTGGAAATCATTCTTCCCCTCAAACCTGATAAATAACCCCTCAGAATTTAGTGTGGCTACGTACCCTTGTTGAAATAAGACTTTAAATCCATACAATTGGACAGGCAACTGCTTGAGAGAGTCCAGTGCAGAGCCACAAAGATGATGAAGGGAGTGGAACATCTCCCTTATGAGGAAAGGCTGAGGGAGCTGGGTCTCTTTAGCTTGGAGAAAAGGAGGCTGAGGGGTGACCTCATTAATGTTTACAAATATGTAAAGGATGAGTGTCAGGATGATGGAGCCAAGCTTTTTACAGTAATGACCAATGATAGGACAAGGGGCAATGGTTGCAAACTGGAGCATAGGAGGTTCCATGTGAATATCAGGAAAAACTTCTTTACTGTGGGAATGACAGAGCACTGGAACAGGCTGCCCAGAGAGGTTGTGGAGTCTCCTTCACTGGAGACATTCAAAACCCGCCTGGATGCGTTCCTGTGTGATGTACTCTAGGTGACCCTGCTCTGGCAGGGGGGTTGGACTAGATGATCTCTCGAGGTCCCTTCCAACCCCTAGGATTCTGTGATTCTGTGGAATGTGCAGAAGCAGACAGTAACATCCAAATTCTATGTAAGAAGGTATTATATGAAGATAAGCTATGAAGGTTATGTATACTTACAACCATATTGCCACAGGTTTATGCACTTTATTCATTAAATAAGCTACAAACTACCATATTGGTATACCCCAACAAGCCTAAGGTGACACATAGACTGAGCTAAGTAGGGTCACACACTAGCTGCATATTGCACCACAGTCTGCAACTGGTTCAGCTGTACTGAGCACTTGAGCAAGCCAGAGCTTGAGATAAAACAACAGACTTTTGCCCCTCAGGGTAATTTTCACAAGATAATTAATACAGAAAGCTGAGAAATAAAAAATACATGCATTTCAACAAATAATAACTTACCTGTTTTGAAAATCTAGAAGTTCAGTGTTAATTTTTTCAATATTTAAACCATTCCAAAGCATTTCGTTGTATCCATCAATAGTAGCAGTAACTGAATTATAAAGACTGTAAAGTTTCTGAAGCAATGAAAGCTCACGTTTAATTTTATGCAGTTCAGGATACTCTGTTTCAAGTTTAAAAATAAGAAATTTGTGAATGTTAATTAGGTAAAACTCTATTCAGGAACATAAAAATCCATGTATTTCTAAAATTGGTATTTAATAAATGTCTGAAATCAGACTTGTGTTCTTTTAGATAGTGTATAGTAAGACAAACTTTTCCAGTTACGTTATGTAAGAACATCAGATTTTGATGCACAGTAATTGTTTATACTGATGAGATTTTTATAAATATTCTTCTATGACAGTAGATGTAGTCCTGTAAAGGAGGTACTGCACCTATCCCTGTGAGAAAGATAAAGTTGAGAAAGTTGAAATGGCAAAGGAACGCACTATAGTTTTATACAAAAATTAAAATATCGCCCATCTCAATTTGCATTATTTACTTAAGAGGCAGAGGTTGGGAATGGGGAGTGTGCTTTCAAAATAAATATATGGAATATGTTACACAATAAAAGTATTTAAAATGGACCTCCTTAACAGAAATGTTTTGTTTAGTTTCTCTCATATCTTTGGAAATTCCTTGTTAAATATATCGTGATTATTGCATATATCTTCAGACAGGAAAACATACTGAATTTAGAATGTACAAATTAAAGTGCTTATCATACATTCTGCTGTAACTTTAATTCACACCATGGTCTTCCAAACTTGAAGTGTGCCTGAGTAAGAGACATAAGGATATTACAGAGCAGTTGCACAGCCCAAGGGAATTCGTTGCATATCTGGAGCAGGGACAACTTCAGCAACATGTTTCCTAAATTTGGACATGGAGGAATACAGACAGGAGATGTGTTTAGCTGTGAACAGGAAGAGCAAGGGACTTAAGCAGCTGGACCCTGAGGTATACAGAACAGTGTAATATTTTTTCACCTTATGTTTACATATGTGCAGACCGGGAGCCGGTTTTGCACAGCTGCCTTTCATCGGAAAGACAATTTACTGCAAGAAGTTCTTCTCAAATGAATCCAGCACTGAATGCACTCAGCAGGACCCACAAGAAAAAATTCAATAGCATAGGACCAGATATCTATATCCCCTGAAAAACTACCTGTGATAGGAAGACCAAATAATTCTTCCCCACCAGAGAGAGAGATATACTTCCTCCATAGTTCATCAAATTTGGCTTGAAAGATTTGTAATCTGTCACTTGCTTCGTGGGGAGGAACATTCTCCTCACTGGGGCCCCTGTAAAAAACAAAACAAATTCAGTGTCAGTATCAACCATATAGGTTTCACAAAGAAGCACAACAGAACCCAGACTTTACTTACTGAACAGGATTTAGTATTTTCTAACATTATTTCTAGAAATTTTCACAAAAGACACTAAAAGAGCAAACGCAAAGTATATCGAGTGTCCCAACATTACATATTGAGTAGTCCCTGAAAGAAAGCCTGATTTATTTGCTAAGAATAAAACTCATCTGTGTTACCGTACATATTACAAACAGCTGAAAAGTTCTTCAAACATTTTGCCTTTGTTGTTTTTCATTTATTCTCTTCTGTAAGATACATTTTAATTATAATTTTCATTTATATTCTTAAAAAGGAAATAACAGCAGGTATATCATTTGTGGGTGGTAGCTGGTACTAAAGCTTTGATTAAGTATTCAGAAAAATAACAGAAAAATAAATATGATTTTGCCCTAATGAGTACATCTCAGCTGGAGGACTGGGTATAATCCCCAGCTCTCACGCCTGGGACCACTTCTTGGCTGCATCATAGTATTTTGGGATGAGAACTCTAAGAATGTCATCTTCTGTTGTGTCATGGTTATTTCTAGAAAGAAAAAGAGGCACATGGGCATCAGAGAGCAATGCAAGCTGGCTGCTTGGCAAGGAAAACGGAGACCAGCAGTAACATGGTCAGCAGAGGCAGCCAGGGCCTAATGGTCTAATGGTTAGGAATATGATGGGATAAAGGTTGGACTTGATGACCCTGGAGGTCCCTTCCAACCATAATGATTCTATGATTCGATGATTCTACCTGAGCAAGGAGAGCAGGACAGGCCTGGGGATGCTAGTTAGGTTCAAATCACAGTCCAGATCTTTAGACAAGTCCACAGTAATTACACAGGGTCAAGGTCAAGCAGGGAAGGTGCTTCAGCAAGTCAGGGTCAGGAGCAGGTCTAGTGAAGGTAACCAAGAAGAGATGCAGTCCAGTAGTTCCCAGGCTGTTCTGAGATTGGGCTGAGAAGTGAGCCTGTGCACTGGGATCCAGGTTCAGCTCAGTAGGGTCCAGGGCCAGGCACAGGCATGGCTGTGACAGAGCTGGAGCTGTAGGTCAGGGGGCCAAGTAGCGAAGTCTCAGCTAAAAGCAAATGCCACAGGAAGGAGTGTCAGACCTTCCTGAGGCCTCCCAGCAGAGCTGCATGGGAGTGCTCTGTTACCAAAGGAAGGGGGAAGCCCTCAGATGCACGAGCTCTAGCTTGACCCTGAGCACAGGCAGCTGAAGCTCCTGGAGGAGTGATGGCCTCAGGGTCCCTATAACTGACGGCAGCCACAGGGTGCTTCCACAAATTCCTCTGGACAACTACGAGAACAGAACTGCAGGCAGCACTATGCATGCATCTACGCTAGCAACTTGGTGCTCTAGCAGGTTCCCTTCAGGTGCAAATTCACCTTGTGCTTATAGCTGGAGTCTTGAAGCTTGCCCTCAAACACACTGCTAGTGTGCCTTCAAGAAGTTTCACGCCTGGTGAAGCCAAGGTTGAAGCCAAACATCAGGTTACCATTTGGGCCACGCTGTTACTAACACCAATGTAAGACCACCTGCCCTGGGAGAAGAGTATATATTCTTCAAGACCCTACAGGAGTCTGTGCTCAACATGTGCACTGAATTCTGTTTGCAACAGCAAGGCAGCCTGCAGAGGCTGTACAAAAAGCTGCTTCACACTGTCCACAGGCTATTGGTGCGCAGTGCATGCCTAGGGTTAGATGCTGACATGAACTTCATCGCCAAAAAACACACACACTGTATTCATTGTCCTAGAACCATAATAGATCACAGCAAGCCAAATTCTGGTATTTCCTTCTTTGTTGCTAGTGTAGAAGTGCCCAATTAAGTATGCGTACCCCACAGTTTAAATAATAATAAAAAAACCCCCAAAGTTTAGAAGACTGAGTAAGACTCAGTGAATTTAGAAAGAGAAATAGAATAGAACTGGAATTTCTACTCACATCCAAGGAACTACTTATATAATTAATACCAAACATCTGCTTAAGTGCTTTGTTGAGTTTAGAACCCCAAAAAAACTTTACATTTGAATCTAGACTGAGAATTTTTTTTTTTTCCCCCCAAACTATTAACTCTTCTGGAATTTCACCAACTCCAGTATTGAAATTCTGAGAATGAATCTGTGACAGTAAGGGTATCTGCCCATCTTACATTATTCTGAAATTAGGCTTTTTTATCAGCTGTCATATGTACATTCAAGCTGTGCTGTGTTTATTTTCTGAAGCCCTTTAGATACACCATTTTTGAACAATAACTAATGAAGCATGCTTGTTTTGCACCACAAGTCACCTACTTTTCATCATAATCTTTGCAAAATTCTGCGGTATCAATCTGGAATTTTTGAACACCACTCAGTAAATCTGTTTTCATGTCTGGCTGTACCTTCAGCAGCAAGTCCTCAACCTGCAGTGCCTATATACAAAGAAAAAGACCAGGCATAAAAGAGGCAGGAAAAAAAGCAGAGTTTTAAGTAAGAAAATATTTTCGTTCTAGCATTTCAGCATTAAAACGGCTGACAATAACTTTGCTATATATACACTTTGAGAAATAATACAGCTGTGATACCTGTGTGTTTAGATTCTTCCAGGCATAAGCCAATCCATCAACTCTTTCTGTATTTCCATCTTGAAAGAGTAGATTGTATTTATGAAGCACAGAATAAGATTCTTCTATAGGTCCAACTGTCATGTCAATTTTAATCTCATTCTCTCGAATTTCCTTTAGTGCTTCCATTGCTCCGCGTACATCATCAAGGTCATGGATAGGTCTGCTTAACCTCTTGCTTACATTTTCAATGAATGAATAAATTTCATCCATGTCTGTGGCAGACTTTTTATTCAAAGCTAATCCAAATGCTCTTTGTCTTGAACGGCATTCCTGAATTAAGGCTATTTTCAATGACTCTGTTGCAATATCCACTGATTCCAGTACACAGTGATTTGGCAGTTCTCTGATTTGCATTTCTAATTGCTAAGACAAACACAAGTGATAAGCTTTTAATTTCACTACAATTTCTCTGAACAGTTCATTTTTATTAAAGACTTAATACTTACAGAAAAGTATCTGATTTGAGTGTGGAATTCAGCCATTGTTGGTTCAGTATCTATAAATTCCCTCATGTTTTCCTCTGGATCCTATATAAAAGAAGTTTATTTTTATTATTATTTATCATTGGTATTACAACAACCTACAGGGGGACCCAGCTGCCAGATATACTGTGCAAACACAAATGATCCCTCTCTTAAAAAGCGCTTAAGATATATGCATTAAGATCAAATTATTTCACTTGAACTGCTTTTCTGGATTCTTTGTACAGTACTCTTAAAAGCACTTGAAATCTATTTGTAACTCAAAAACTGACACAGATCAGAATATCCCTTATCCATCCAAATATTACTATGAAATTCGCAATGTAGCTGCTAAAACTTTGCTGGAAATATTTCCTTCCCAGCCTCCCTTCCATCTGCAAACCCCCAAAAGTAGCTCACATCCTCTAACAGATTATAGCAATTGTACTCAGTCATCTTCACTCTTCCCAAAACAGTGTATTTAACTTCAATTTCTAGCTACAAGATTTTAGTAAAAGGGAAACATTATCATGTTACTGCATCATCCAATCTGATTGTGTTTTGTCTGGGTGAAATGACATGTGGTTAGCTCAAACAGTATCTCCACAAACTGAGGTAATGAAGCATTAAGATTTGGAATCCCAGAAGCCATAAAGAGGTGAAAACGCCCTGTCTTAGTCTGAACTCTAACTACAAGAGTGTCAGCTGTGGGAAAGTGGTCACCTAAGAGTTGGTTTAGGAAGGGGAAGTTAAAAATAGTAAGCAGTTACAAAGATAAGATTACTCCTGTTTTGATTCCTTGTTTCTTGGCCTAACTAAAGCACCTTTGATAGGTAAAACCAGTAGTTGTCCATCCACACAAAGTCAAATTTCACTAGTCAGAATGTATGCAGGTTTTTATTTCATGAACTATCTCCTGCCAAAACACTCGTCAGAGCTTTACCGTTTATATGATTGGACCTACTTCTTAACGAAGACAACTTCATCAGCCCACATTCTCTTCTGCTTTGGAATCCTTATTACAGAATCACAGAATTACAGAATCCTAGGGGTGGGAAGGGACCTCGAAAGATCATCTAGTCCAACCCCCCTGCCAGAGCAGGGTCACCTAGAGTACATCACACAGGAACGCATCCAGGCGGGGTTTGAATGTCTCCAGCCAAGGAGACTCCACAACCTCTCTGGGCAGCCTGTTCCAGTGCTCTGTCACTCGCACAGTGAAAAAGTTTCTCCTTATATTCACATGGAACCTCCTATGCTCCAGTTTGCAACCATTGCTCCTTACTGAAAAGATTTCCATTACTGGAAAGATTTCCTGGATTCAGTTTATCATTTTTGTGAAGAAACAGAAAAGCGGCTTTCAGCAGCGATTGCTGAAGAAGAACCAGTTTAATATTCAGAAGTAGTTTTCTAGTCTTGAATTTCTCAAGAGATTCTGCTAAATTATTCTTTTTTATAACCTATAACCTGCAGATAAGATGCCGTGGGAAGGATGCATAAGCATATGAGAGCTTGTTTATACTTTAACATTCTTTTTTGTTCTTCTGCTTTCTGCCTTAGATGAAAGCAATGGAGGTAAAGAATGACAAGTTCTGGTCAACACAAGAGCAGACAGAGGAGGTATTATGGGTATATGGATTCTATCACAAAGCCAAAGCTTCCTACTGAGCACACAGTCTCTTTACACAACCCAAAATAATTTATTTAGAAAATTTCACAATATAGCAACACATTTTATTAAATATCTATTCAACCTTGTTCCAGATGCCTGAAAATTCAGAAAAGCTGTTCAGAAGATCCGATGCTTCAGTTTTAAGAGATAAAATAATTGTACTTAGTTGGATCACCACTTTGTTTACATCCTTATGCTCGACGATCTGCTTGTCCAAAGGTTTCAGTGCCACCATCCTGGTGAGTTTGCTCTCATCACCTAGCTCTATAGCAACAGCTTGCTCAATCTGGCATAAATTAAACAAGAAAAAACATATGTCCAGTAGTTTGGTTTTTTTGTCAATGTGTTTATTTGGTTTTTTTTTTACATTATGGAATGCCCAATAATGCACACACAATAAATACTTCTAAGAACAGATAGAAAGTGCAGAGAAAGCATCCACAAGGAGAATCCCTGTTCTTCGCTTGGATTTTTACAGAACTATAGTTTTAGTGTTAAACCTGATTTTATAAAAAAATTACCATTAATCATCTCTGCATGGCATCTATCAAATGTGTATCATATACAACTGTGCTGTTTCCTGCTCCTACATAACTGCTCAAGTCTTCCTGCTTTCTTTACTGTAGAATTACAATCTATAACCATGTCTTGGCCAAAAAATGTCCTGGAGGCAGCGGAGGGTTGACTGCTTGGAAATAAGCAAATAATTGTGCTTAAGGAAACTGAATTCAATTCACTCTCTCCTAGTTGTTTTTTCTTATTTATTTGCAGGACTTGAGTGGGGATTTTTAATTGAAATGAGCTGATCTGTTTTTCATGCCAGATTGACAAAATAGGAAGATATTTTTAAAAAGACACTTTTCAGCACAGTTCTACATGGATCAGTATTGCCAGAGGAGAGAATTAAGGCCATTTGTTTACCATTACTGTGCACTTCTGTACTTCAACAAATTTCAGTTTCTGTCTATACTTCAAACCTTCCCTATTATCATCACACTAGAACAGTATGTTTAACAGATTTTTTAAAGCAATTTTTGATTTTAATATTAGAAACCACTAAACATAAGGTTTATGAATTATTACACTTATATTCAATTACTTCGTATAGAGATTAAAAACCAGGTTTTCGCTCTTATGAGATTAAGAAATGTTAACCAAAATAATACATTTTTTAAATAATCAAAATAAAATACTTACCTGCTGCTGTTTATGATGTAAGTAAGCAAATTTCCACAGGGGGATATCTTTGGCTATTGATAATATGATATTTACTGCTTTGTTTACAGCACTCTGAAAACAGCAAAACATTCACCTTGAGCACACAGAGAGATTATGACAAATTGGGGGGGGTGGGGGAGGGGCAAAGAACAGGGATCCTCTAAACAATACCAAAACTAAAATATTATACCTCTATTTTTACAGGAAATATTCTAATAAGCATGAAGTATGACCATCAAACTAGATTTTGTAACTGGAAAGAGTACTCCATAAAGCTTTATCACAGTCCTTCTACATTTATGTGATTTTCAAACAAGGACTTAAGAGACTTTTATGAATAGTAATCATGAATCACTGGGGATCATAATTATAGTACTATTTCCCCTTAGGCTGGTTATAAATAGTTATTTATTAATAATAATAATAGTTTTCTCATTCACATCAGAATGCCTGAGTATGTTTGTCTGGATTTGTGATGGTATAGTCTCTAATCTAAACAAGCAGCCATATAAATTATTATAGAAATTCTTCTAGCTAAGATATTAAAAATTTCACTTTGGGGTCTGATTTCTTATTGACAACACCATGAAGGCTGCAAATGAAATTTGAGAAATAATTCAATTACTGATTTTGATAGTGACAATGATAAGTGAAAAGTCCACAAATCAATGCCAAAACCAATTAACAATTCATGAATAATTTCAGACACCATGGGAGATTGTATGTAAGAATTCTGCTGAATTAATATATGTTTAAATGAGTGTTCAATTTTTTTCACAGTTTAGGGCTTCAGGCTGGTAATATTTTTCTTTACACTTCACTGCTGCAGAATGCTGATTTATGAATGATACTTTAAGCAGATTATATCATTTAATATTCTGAATGAGTTTAAGGAGACCAGGAAGTCACACCAGGCTGCATCAATGGCATTCATGTTTATTTTTGCATTCACTTTGAAATGTTTGCTTCTAAGTAGAGGTTTGTGAATGTGAGCTACTGAGCTTTTAGGAAAACTGTTTCTTTTACTGGCCTGCATAACAAACGTGATAGGTGGCTTCATGACATTAGCACCCAGTGATGTCACAAACTCAAGTGACTTAAAATCTTTTTTCTCCTTCCTTTTGGTTCTCATACCAGACTAAAATTGCACATGCTGTTTCAAAACAATGCATTTATGAATGTTTTACCAGAAATGACTGAGTTGTGCAATTATTTTGTTACCTGAATATCTTCAAGACTTGGTCTCAAGACAACATTTGGAATAGCCAGTTGAATTTCAGCTTTGAACAAGGGAACCCTCTGTGTTTCTACAAACTTGGTCATCTGATACCTAGAGTCAACAACACGCAATCGATGTCTTAAGGACTCCAAAGAACTCTTCATGCCTAAATAAATATAATAAATATTTAAGTGAGGTTATATTTTTTACCACAATGAGCTTAGGAAAAAAAATCTTAACGTGTTATTAAAAAATTAAACATATCAGAAAAAGAAAGACTCACATCTGACTAAAGAGTCAGTATTCTTCTGACAAAGCTGTCCCATCAGATTATAGTAACTACAAAACAAGCATTCTTGGCAGCGTGTTTTGTGTTTCATATCAAAATGTGTACAGGCGTATGAATCCTGAAAAGCGAAAGGGAAATTCTTAGGAGAATATTATCCAGTATGCAAGTGAAATATCAAGTGTCTGACTAGGTTATAAGAGGTTACTTTTTACACTATAGAGGTCTTACCTCCAGAGTTCTTCCAACATCCACGTTCAGCCTGTGCTTAAGAATATCTACCAGTTCATACGCAGAGCATTCCACTTGGTTACTCTGTCTACAAAAACAACCTTACAGTCACCCACAGGGAATCAAACATAAGGAATGTCATTCATTATTGAATACCCTTTGCTTTTTTCCAGGCACGCATCCCCCGTCCTGCTACACTGTGAAGAATTGTATGTGCAGGGAAATGTCCTTATACTTATCAGTTTGTTTCTATTGCTTGGGCATAGAGAGAATGTAAGACATTAAGATATGCAGACTATCAAGAAACCCGTTGTCAGGCTCTGTTATGTTTGATTCAACTGGACTTCATAATAATAATGTTATTTTCCAGCTATAGTTAATAAAACAGGCTTATCATGATGATGCAGTAACATACTCTGTGAAATTAGAATTAGTAAAATAAAAATTAAAAAATAAATAGAAAGTATCTTATTTGCACAATGACCATATATCTTTTTGGAGAACTGAACAACTATTCTGCTATAACCTAAAAAATAAGCATAAGCCAAAAAATTTGCAGCACTGGGAGAATGGGAAGTCTTGCATTAGCTAGCATTAAGAACTAAGCAATTAGCATGGGGATGAGATTTCAAGTCTCATCCATTTTCATTTTTCTTGCCACTGATTAGAATGCCATAAAAAGAAAAACATGAAATGCTAAACACTATAGATGCAATTTTACATCTGCTGTATTCAAGATACTTGGGAGTTTCTCCCTTGCATCCTGAGGTGCTTTAGACTAGTACTCTGTTACAATAAAATTTTAAAAGTAAACTCTGTGCATAAAAAAGTAATATGCAAATAATCCTTCCGAAATGAGGCCTTAAAATCTAATAATAAACCTACTGAGATAGTTTATGAGCAGCAGAAATAGCAAGCTTTTCCATCTGTTCCAGGAAAGAAAGCACATCTATAGGTTCATCTTCTGGCAAAATTATCAGAGCAGTGTTTGACATATCCTCCAGAATTCTTTCAATTCTGCATTCCAGGTTATCAGCCACTTCTTTGACCACATAGTCCAACTCCCTCAGGGTCCTATAAACATTCTGAATAACTAAGCAAGGAAACAAAATGAAAACAAATCATGCAAAATACAGACTTCTTAAATCTGATCTCCCCTTCCCCCTGCCATCCCTACCCCAGGTATTGCAATAAAATGATGATTTAATGGCAATGAAATATGCAGTTAAGGCCTGAAACAGAAACATGGTGGACTTGCTCTGCTTTGAAATCTTTAAATTAAATCATTTTACAATAAATAGTACACTAGCCTTCGAAATATCTCTTCTTTTTTCTATTAAAGAACATTGTAACAAAAAGGATCAACAAAATACGACAGAAAATAGAAAAGATACAAGCGTCCAAAACCCATTTTGGTCCTCCTACCTACATACTCAATGAAATCCAGTACTATTATAATTGTAATTAACTTACAAATTCAATGACTAAAATTTCCCCAGCTAAGATTACACACTGGTTAAGTCACTAGATTTCTTCTTTCATGCATATGACCTAGTTTACTTTGGAAAGAGATTAACTGAGTGTGTTAATAGATATGTTTATTAAACTAAAGACAATTTTAAAAGTGTGATATGACATCTTAAGCTCAGTGAATGAAAACGCATGCAATTCAAAAATGAAACTGCAACACAAGACATAATAATATGATGCAATGCTACTCGCTGAACTTCACAAGAAAGCTCCAAAGTCAGAGCTCTACAGACTGTCCATCAATACAGCAGTATGGATAGCAGTCAAATACGACAAACCATTTACCCAGTCCCCCAGCTGTAAATTAACTAACTCAGTGACTTCACTGTACTCTCAGCAACTGAATTTGTAATGCCTNGGGAGAGGGGGCGGAGGAGGGCAGAGCAAAAACATTGCTTTCACAACATTATTATTTTGCAAAACTGAGGAGCCAGAAAGTCTCTTTCTTAAGAATAAAATTTGTATTGGTTTACATTTTTTTATCACCAAAGTACTTATTCTTTCACTGCACTCCTCACCAAGTCATTTGAATACAGTGACCAATAATGTTTAGTAGGACTAAAAAATTACGATAATTTTCAAGAAACAGTGATTCTTCAGTGATTTTGCTTCCACTTTATCACAAGAGTAAAAAGAGGTGGGTTGTTTATGTGGGAGGACATAAGAGTGGTAAAGGGGCATCATCAGGGAGAGGAAAAAAGGATATGCCTGGTAAAACACATGACTTAACAAAAGCTAACCAAAAATTGCTGTCAAACAGCCCTGGCTTGATCACCACAGTTTAGAGCAGGACATAAACACACAATTTTTGCTTTACTCATGTCTGACTTACTTCCATAGTCAGAAGGGAGGGACCTGGCATGCTTTTCCCTTGTACAGATGGAGGGCTCTTCCTAAAACTGACAAGGAAATACCTGGCAGGTACCACCTAACAGCATCAAAGGTTCATCACTTCTTCTCATGCTACATACATTTACTGATGTTCAAAGAAGTCCACGACAGCTGCATCAGGCCTGGAGTAAGGGCATCCTCAACTTGCTCTATGAATGGTTTCATTAGTGGTTTCAGCATAACAGGAATCCCATTCAGACACTCTTTGTAATTTTTCAACAGATTCTTGAGTCTGAAAGACAGGATCATGTTCATAGTGTATTCAGTTCAGATATTTGAAACATACAGAAGTTTGGACACATTTTCTGTTAATAATATTTGCAAGTTCTGACCCTGTGTTAAAAATAAGAACTCGTCCCAGATCTTCCTAGCTAAAACAGCCTTTTTCTCCTCACTGACAGCAGAACCAGACTGGAGAAAGAAGTACCTTCAGTAAAGTGACTGTGATCAATTTAGAGCAACTTTGTTCCAAGAAAAGTTAGTTACAATTTAAAAACCAGGAAACTGAAAACACGGCATTTTGGTTCCTTTCTTCCTATCTCACAAGACATGGCACAAAATGACGCTGCTTATAAGAAAAGCTAGATCCAAACCACTCAGGACAACAAATCCCAAAGAAAAAGAGGCCAAATTCTGAATCAAGATTTACCAGTACAGTTCCATGAAAAGAGAGCTACACAATGAAGTTGCATAAACAAGAATTAGAAGCGAATGCAACTCAAAAGTCAGATACATAATGGGTTCCTTACAAGAACTGCCACATAAAAAAAAGTAAGAGTTGTGTCTGTGCTCGATTAAAATCATGACTTTAAACATCATTGTTACAAACCTTTACTGAGATAGCCTATTTGCAATATATCCAGAACTGTTTTTCCAGTGTAAGCAAAAATCTATAGTCTCTGAATATTCCTTATTTACCTAGGGAGTCATTCTGAAGTCTTTTTACAGTAGAAAGTAAGCTTGGATACTTTTTTTACTGCAAACATTTCTGTACTTTTTTGTTTCTCTTGGATGGCAAAAATTGGGGCTGTTGCTTTTTAGAGGACTCTAGCACACAGAGTTTGTCTTGTATATTAGAAAATTTAGATTAATTTGTCCTAAAACACTTTACAGATAATTAATGAAAAATGTCACATTATAAAAAAGAAAGACAAAGATTTAACAATAGAAAAAGGGAGGAAAGGTTGAATTCAAGTGTTTATGGAACTTTGAACTTCATCCCTTTTTGTCCACTTCTATTTAAAAACTATCTAAAGAACACTGCTCACAAAGGATGACTTTTTTTAAGACCCATCATCCTTGCTTAGAGAGTCAGAGAATTAATAACCATCAGCCCTGAGAATGAAAAGAACTCTTCCAGCATAGAATTAGACCATTACAAGAAGCAGAAAGAAATTACTTTAAATCAACAAAAGTTATTTGAGACATTCAACATAAGAGAGCATATTATAACATAGGTGATGTTTTACCTATACAAATGTTTGGGGTGTGCCTTAATCAAATGGTAACTTCCAGCTTGTGTTTCTAACAGAAAAAAAGCTTTTTATGTTAACTGTAATAATTTGGAGTGTAATCCTTATGTTATAGTGTATAGATTCCTTAGCAGTACCTAGGAGCTCCACTTAGAGAGCAACTGTTACAGTAACAAAACAAAAGCATGTAGGTGTTTTCTAGTACTAAGATATTTCTAGAGATAGGAAAAACTGCATGCTACCAATATTACTATGGAAATGCAGGGGAAAACAATTGCATTTCAATTAAACTCCACCAAAGGGAAAAATTTATAAAAGTATATGCAACAGACTCAAAGCTATGGATTCCCATTTGGAGATGAGAATCAAATCTGGAAGGTGTTCACTCACTCCATTTGATGTCTTTTAATCTGTTCTTCATCTGTACATAAGCCAAGGACGAGATCTGGAACTTCAAAATGCATTTTTTTCAGGTATTTTGTTTCATAAAGTACTTCCAGGACCACTGGGTCCAAGTTTACGAATAATTCCTTCATGTAGCAGTACAAGGGAGCAAAAGAAAGAAATAGAAAATAAGGCAGTAGTGATATAACAGGAACATATAATCAGATGTAGATGATTAGAGAAGATTTTTTAAATTGATACATATGTTTCTATACAGATCTTCATCCTCCCCTACAAATATCTAGATTTTCCAAAGTATTAAAAAACCAATATCTTACACTGATTTCAATTTCTTGTGACTCCTTCACTGTGCTATAACCACTTGGCTCCTGTGACCTCCTAAGTTTAATTCTAGTTCTGCAGCTACACTCTGTGGAAGCTAATTTGCATTTTCATCTCAGTTTCTCCATTATTACACTAGGTAGAAATGTTGTGAAGGTTAATCTCTGTACAGTTTTCAGGGCTTCAAATGCTATTAAGATGCTAAATAAATTTAAACACTAGGTTCTAGCTATCCATTTTGGAATCACTATTTCAAAAAATAACACGTCTTAACAATAATTTCTCTGCACTATAGCAGAAAAAATAATGTGCAAAGAATGGCAAGATTTTCTGTCTCAGCAAGCAGTTTTGAAAGCAAGTTAATGAATGATTCAATATACTCAACACAGTGATGTTGACCACGACAGAAAAGACCATGGTCTAAATAAAAATTACTCCCTTGACTAAAATTTTGGTTAACGTAGAAAATAAAACAAGAAACACTATATAAAAAGATGTAGACAAATCAGTAATAGATATGGATTTGCTGGGTCCTGCCTCTTTTATGCACTGAATGAGGCAGGAGCTTTACGAAGACGAGATATGATGAAGCCTGTACCATAAATACACATGAAAAGGAAAAAAAATATACCAATTTGAGTAGTTCATTTTTTTAACACTATTAAGATTATTTTAATGCTGTGCTTGTTTATCCATGATATGATTAAAGCAGCATATGCAATACAAAACAGTAATAGAAAGAACAAATCATATTTACCTTGGTTTCTGGGTGCCTGACAAGTAAGGAAGAACACAGAGCATTTCTAGCCCGGTCAGCAAACCTGCACCAGGCTCTATGATAAATAATTTCAAATTCCAAAAGAACTGCAGCCATTTTATTGTAACTCTTAACAACCTTTTTCATTTCCAGGGTCTGTAATTCAAGGGGGCAAGGGGGGAGAAGCAAACACCATTTAAACAATTTGATGAGTCTAAGATATAAGAAATGCCCTCCACTAGGCTTTTCCTCATCACCATCAGGAAAACAAAACAAATAGAAAGCTTCAAAGTATGCTATTCTAAGATGCAAGTAAGACACAGAAACATAGAAATATATTAGGAATTCAATTATTAAGAAGTATTTAACTGCTGTAAACAACATAACATTTTTCCTAATTTTTTCTCCCAGTCTTGCCTATAAAACAAAATCAGTACCATGATCCATACAAGGCACTGATGTCCCATTGAGAAAGCTATAAGAATTATATTATTTCATGAAGTGTGACTAGTGCTTTAGGTTAAATATCTCAGTCCTTTTCATTACAGAGCATAGCAGACAGAAGGCTCTAAGATTACATACATGGCCAACCATTAGAATTAAGTCGATTCAAGCCCTAGAAGGGGCAAAAGCACCAGCCTAAGTCATCAGCTTAATGTCTCAAGGGCAGTAACTGTCCTGACCGCAGAATACTAATGTTGTAAAAAGGAATTCAAATCCTGAAGCAAACACTAACACCTATCCTGTTGGATGAGCGTTAATAAAAATTGCTAGAAAAGTGAGTGTAGGAGTATAAAAATAAATCACGTGTCTGTTAGTAACATGCTTGAAAGCTTGACGTAAATCCTCCTCTCCTAATTTCCAACCTTCAAAAGTGCCGTTTTCTTTTTAAGGAATGTCATCGGATGGTCAATTTTTCTGTATAACTGCTGAGCCCACATAATCTTCCCTGTTACCTAAACCAGAGAAGACAATGTGTTATATTTCCATTATCTTAAATACAGTCAAGAAGCAAAGTCCTTTTTCTCATTTATTCAGTTCTTACTGGTGGTATATTACGTGGTATAGGTGGATTTTCTTTTTGCATCTGGTAGAGTTTTTGAACAAACTCTAAGTCTTGGCTGTACTGCTGAAGGACGATGGTATACTTCTCATTGAGATCAATACGATCTTCTCCTATTTGTTCGAGCTTCATCAAAAGTCCCAGCATCTGTTCAGTCTAAAAAGGAAGATGAAGCATTTACTGCAGAAGATGTTAATAGTTCAGAAAGTCATTGTTTTTTAGTCATTTAAGTCATTTAGTTCAGAAAGTCAACTGTTTTTTTTTTAATTTAAAATGTAAGTTATGTGAGTTTGTAAGTTGATTTCTAAGAAACACAGAAAAGTCCATCCAGACAAGCTAGTGAATTTTACTTTTGCATTTTATCTCATATGGGATATATTTACCGTATCATGAACCAAGAAACTGCTACCACTGCAGTATACTGGAAAATTTAATTTTTTTCTGACTCTCAATTCATCACTCTTTTTTTTCTGCAAACCATTGTGGTAGCACACCTACACCACTAATCATGCTTCATTAACATCTCATATCACAATCAGGGCCTGAATCAATGAACAGTACTGACATTAAGGTAACAAATTGCAGAAATTATTTCATTACTCCTGCCAGTCCAACTGGAATAACTTAAAAATGCAACAGGAAGCATGGGGAACACCAGAATGAAGAAAGAAACTAAACTTCAAAAAAATAGATCTATAAAATTGGTAAGGAAAGATGGAACATAAAACTGGCACCAGGTGACAATGAACATTATCTTCCAGCAAGCGATTTTTAGAACATTTGTCCTAGGCTTAATTTCCTCCTACATTATCTCAGGCAGCCACCAGCAGAGCACAGAATACTGGCAGTAACAAAGGAGTTCAGCAGGAGCTGTGGGTACTCAGCCTTTCTCAGCACCAGAACAAGGGGTTTGCATTTGTAAAATTACTTACAGTTACAGTCTTCTCAAACCAGGAATCCACAGATTCTTGTATGGACTCGTACAATGCTGCAATTTGGTTCTTAAATTCAAGGTAATCTTTTTCAAACTAGAAAAAGGTAAAATTAAAGAAAATCAACTCTAGTGTTGCTTTCATTTCATACAAAGTTCTTTTCCTGAAGTTTTTGGGGAATTTGCTTTTTCTACCCAAAACATTTGTTCATGTGTTCAGCACTGAATTAAAGAGAATGGGGACAACCTCAGTACCAAAGGCATTTTTATTCTAAGGAAGGCAAACAAAAAATAAGAAGTGTTAGGTTATATGATGGAGGAGAGGAAATCTAAGAGCATTTTGGGACTATACAAAATGTATTACAGGAGTTAGTGAAGAAGCAAAGGCAGGGATAAATGTGGTTTGTGGGAGGAACAAGTGTGGAAAAATTGAGGCATGATAGGATAAAAGGAGTTGGTCACATGTGAACAGGTTGCTGCTTAATCCACTTGTCTGGCCATGCCCTGCACTTGATCAGCACAGCGTATCTTGTTTTCTTACTTATCTCCATTTCTAAGTATTTTCATGCGTGAAGGAGTTCTCTCTTCGTGTGTACGGTAGTCTACGTACCGGCAACAGGAGTGGAAGGGGCTTAAAGGCAGCTTATAAGAAAGATGAAGAGATATTTACCAAGGCCTGTAGTGATAGGACAGGGGGTAATGGTTTTAAACCTATCCAAAAAAGGGTTGATTTAGGTGGGACATAAGGAAGAATTTTTTATGCTAAGGGTGGTGAGACACAGGCACAGGTTGCCCAAAGAAGTTGTGGATGCCCCTTCCCTGGAAGCGTTCAAGGCCAGGCTGGATGGGGTTTTGAGCAACCTGGTCTAGTGGGAGGTGTCCCTGCCCATAGCAGGGGGGATTGGAATGAGACAATCTTTAAGGTCCCTTCCAATCCAAACCATGACTGTATGGAAACCATGGGTCACCGGGGCCTGTGCACCTGTAGAGTCATCAACTAGAAAGATTGGAGCGTATTGATATCTAAGCATTAGCAACCAGGATAGGAACCATGGATCGGCGACTAGAAACACTGGAGCATGTGCATACTGGATGGACAGGTGTGGCACATATAAGGGCTAGGGAATACCGCACCAGACTAGGCAGCAAACAAGACAGCAGCTTGGGAAGCAAATGTTAGAGCAGTCATAAGTCTGGGATAGATATTAGAGACCAGAGTGGTCTAAGAGTTGGCTACTAGAGGGACCAGGAGGCCCAATCCAGATACCAGAGAGATGGTAGGGACTGAAGGTCAGCTACTGGTATGGTTGTAAGCCTGGACCAGCTACAAGAAAGAACTGCCTGCATGTGTGTGTCTGTGTGTCACAACCGGGACAGCACGGCGATCCAGGGGTCAGGTACACGGCAAACTTGATAGATACTGCTCCAACCATTTAGGTGTAGAAAAGCCATGCAATTTTTAAACACCTCCAAATTCCAGTTAACAATAAATGTTCGCTTCAATAAAAGAATCACACAGCAAGTATTACAGAATTGCATAAGCCAACATCCAGTTAGAAGAAAGCCAAAGGTATAAGAGACTTAAATGTTTAAAGTAAAGTTCCTGACTGTTGCAATCTACAGTTCAGAAAGCAGGAGAGTAAGTCAACATTTCTAGGACTTCTATTGTGAAGCTATTAATCCTTCAAAGCAAACAGGTTACAGCTAAAAAAAAAGCAGCTCAATTCCAGCATATACAGGGTGTATTAAAACATGAGTCTGAAGCACCCAAAAAGCCAATTTAGTTTTTACCACCCTGCTCAGCACTGGGGGTGAGAGCATTCACTTCTTCCTCTAAAATGTTCATCTAAGTGCCTTTACTATGCTACTGCCTTTATATTCCACTAAGTATCTTCAGTGACACTGAGAAACCCTTGCAAATAGATAAACTGCATTAATCCACTGACCTGCCTGAATGACTTTTCAGTCTGCAGTTCAAAATATATGCATCTCAAAACAAATTTAGGAAAAGTTGTTTATAGCATTACCCATCACACAAAACTTAATTTATCAAAAATTAACAAAAACATTTGAAATAAAAGCCAAATTTATCCAAGCACTTTCAAATTGTATTAAAAGATATTAAAGTATTGTTATTACAGGAAAATTCTGTATGCATTGTTATAAAATTTAACCTTCTTTGCATAAATCCAGTGAAATTATAGAACTAAGGGAGTGATTGTCAGACAAGTGCTGAATGAGTATACCTCTTTTTTTCTGTGATCCAGAACATCATACTGTTTGGATTTGGTGTTTGTAGCAATGCTCTGGTAATGAGTACTGATCTCTTCAGTACCTTCTATGTTTAAACGCTGGAGCTCTAGAAGGCTTTCCATGATATTACTCATATCTGAAATCTTCTCCAAACGTTTACAGAATGTATCAATTTTTCCAAATATATAGTTTTCACTAACAGCAAAAGAACAACAGAGGGATTGTTACGCAAATCTATTCATAATAGATTTTTTTCTATTTAACCTACATATATTCTTCCAGAACTGCTACCAAGTTTCACATCAAAAAAATCTATGCTCTAATAATTACAAGTCAAGTAAAAAACATTTTAATGTAATGGATATAAACCAGAAAATGCTTAATCCTTATATACGTCAATTGAAAGCCTTTACCTCATTTCACAGGAGTTATTCTGTTTAATAAGACATTTGCAGGAGATCAAAATGTGAATGCACAATACTAAAAAATGCCTCATGCTTCAAGTGCCAATACAGACAAAATTCCCCTTGGCATTGTGATAGACAACCCAGACCAAAGGTGACCAAATTCCCCTGGAGTCTTCTCACTTATATCCATGTCTCAAATTTGTTGGCATTTTGGACCATACATAAACATATGTATTAAATTAACACATGTATAAATTCCCCTGGAGTTCCCTTAGACATCAACAAGTCACTGGCAAAAATCTGCTACTGGTTTATTCCTGAATAAAAAAAAAACTTCAGCAAGGTCATGTTCTGATTTTAATAAATACTACATTTTAATTGAGTTTTTCTGCTAGTCAGCAGATAAAATTTGTGTATAAATATATAAATTGTATAAATAAATATGATAGAAGGTGAGTGATTTACCTGAAATCAAATTGCCTGTTCCTTAGATTTTCCTTTAGCTCCTCCCTAATTCTCTGAAAGGATGTTTGGTACTGTTCTTTGAGGGAAATGCATTCTTGTATCCTCTTTAGCAATTCTGGCCTGAGGAAGAAAGCAGAGAAGACAGAAAAACACCCTAAGGAGATCTTCAAAAGAGTATAAATAAAAATAGAACATTTCAGTCAGATATGCAACTTGCAAAATAAGAACACAAAATGATACATTACCTGAAAAACATTCAAAATATGAGGATTACATTAAAAGTTTTTGCTTCAAATTTGTTATCCAGATCAGATATTTTTAGTTTAGGTTTTACTGTCATCAAACAAAAACTTTCACAGCATAGTCCAGAAAGGACTTATACCAGGTAAACCCTGTCTACTGCATGTGGCAGTTTGGCCATTTCTTATCTTCTATAAACTCGGTACTGCTGATGGGTTTTCCTTCATTTGTTTCTTTGTTTTTTCTAAGCAGACAAGACTGAAGAGGCATTTTCCCAGACTACAGTAAGTGTGAGGAAAGTCTTGTCTCTTTAAAAAGATACACCAGAAAAATCTTGTTTCCTAGGGTCTCAGATAGTTACACCTTATACACAGCTGTTTGTTAATCCTGAAGTACTACTAAACATGAGATACATAGATGAGGTGTGGAAATCAGCCACAAGCCATTTCCTAACTGTTGCTCCACTTCAGCTTTGTGTTTCATCTTTCAAAAGACCACTGGGAATTAAAATGCTAGTCAAACTTTATACTTGAAACCACTAACTGGGACAGAGAGGAACTTTTGCAGGGACAGCAGCAGCAAAAGTCTCAAAAATAAATTCAGCTAAAATAAACAAAAATGCGTTTTATTTTTATTTACATTAATACTTTAGAATAAACATAAGTAGCACTTAATAAATGACAGGTAATTTCTGAAAACTTCCCTTTACCCACACCAAAATACAGAAGGAATTAAAATTATTTGTTAGATTTACTTTTATGTCTCCTAGTCTGCTACTTCAGTGTCACCTTTGACTTGGCTGGAATTTAAGCACAGACACTCTGTCAATGTCTTGATGAAGGTTGTTAACACCTTTTCCTTCTCACCTCAGCAACCATAACCACACTCCAATTATACTCTTTCAAGAGGCTATTCAAATCATTACTTCTCTATCTCTATCAAATCATTACTATCTAAAGTTGACAACTTTAGATGCCATGTTCATCTTAACCCCTCTGTGGTCTCCCCCTTCTGTTTTGCATTAAAATAATTGGTTTGTTTTTATCGTGTGTGCTCTTCCTAGACTATCTCCACTTCTGAACCTTCAGAAACACTTGTTCTGTCAGTGATGGCAGCATTCAGCACCCACTTGTTAAGTTTCACACAAACACTTCTGTGCTTCCATTTATAGTGTATGTAGCACTTGGGAGCAGCTCCTCGCAAGTAGCCATACAGGAGCTAACTCCTCCCTTCCTTGAAATGTCTCCTTTAGTTCTCCTGGCAGTGATGCCTACAAGACATCTGAGGGCATCACACGGTCTGCTGAAAACACTGCCATTCTATCGGGTTTTTTCCATCCCTCTTTCTTCCACTCAATCTCACCATTCACTGCTTATGCTTTAGATTTCAAGCTCCTGGGTGCTGCGGCAAACTTTCAGTTCGTTTTCTGTATAATGCCTAACATTTGCTGAAAACCAGGGACTCTTGCTATACTAATAGCTGTAACAAGAACAACAGAAAAGAAGAACAAAACTAGTCTTACACATGTCTAACTAGCAAACTTAGAGTAAATCTAGCTTTTTTAATTTAAGGTGCCTCACTGGCACCATTTATACGCCTCATGTGTTTGCTTATACAGCATTTTCCATGGAACACTCAGAAAGTACAAGTCGGAGTCCCATCCTATCACCCACATACTTCACTCTAAACAAAGTACAATTGAATTGTGATTCTGGTCCTGGTATATATTGTCCCTGTCCTCAAACTGACTTTTCTGTCCGCTGCAGCAAAATATAAATCGTAGGTGGAACTTTGTCAGTCTGTCCTCAAAGCTTCTTTATGAAGAAACTTAGCTCCCAGTACCAATGGCTCAATTGTGTTTTCATCTAAAAAAAAGCCACGGGGACAAAATATTGCGTGTTATATACTGATACATATTACACACTTTTCAATATCAGTTGTTTTCATGACACATAGTCAATTTTTGCAGAGTACTTAGTTCTACACAGAATTAGGTAGTCACAAGCTTAAAATTAACATGGGAATCAGTTCCTGGTAGAAGGGCTAATTAAATTTACCTTTTCATAATCTATGGTTTTACTTTTAGTGTTAACAAAAGAAGATTAAAATATTAAAATTGTATCACCTGTCCAGATCCCAGATTTTTGAAACACCTTCACATAGATATGTCTTGCATGTGTTAATCATTTGATTAGTGATTTTAAGAAGAAGAGATGTCATGTGTTCTGATGTCTTGTAGTATGGTGATGTACAGAAGATCATACAGACAGTATTCATTAAACTGGGTACGTGTTCCATCATTGTTACCTACAACAGGAAAAAATGGGAAAGTCAGCAATTCAGATTTCCTAAAAATTAACACAACAGAAAATGTGACAGCTCTGGGAATATGTTTGTCCATTGGTAAACATCTCCCTGATTGTAACACATTGTTCTTGGAGACATCTCAGTATGAACAGGACCATCCGATTCATTTGCAGAGACCTAACACACTATGATAAAGAGAAAAAAAATGGGGAATGGGCAATGAACAAATGAATAAGTCTTTTTCAAGGAGTGCGATTTTCCAGGGGAAAAACAGAGGTTGTATTCTTTTTGGTCATGGCCTCCAGTATATGAGGGTGATGTAGTTGAAAGTTGGCCTTTGCTCATTTTGTATAGATCTGTACAGAACAGAAATCCAGAAGGGGGAGGCGGGGCAACATAATCTCTCTTTTACTGAGAATACTGAACTGTAGAGTTTTCTGTCCCACAGAAAAATTCCACAGAAATGCATGCAAGCCAGATATGCTGAGAACACAGAACAAGAGACAGTGACTGGTTTAGAAAAGGGTAAAAAAAGTATGGTATCTAAAAGTCAAGTCCAATATGGCAGAACGGTGACTATTTGCAGAAGAAAAGCAGTGTAAAATGGCACAATGGATTGAAACAGAGTTCAAGCTTTGAAAACAATATTTAGGAAAATTGTAAGTAGCTGAATTGTGTGGTTCAGAAGATTTACACATAAGCTTAAACAATTTTGCCTGATGGTTGGATCTTCAAAATTCATACTCTCACTTCAAAAATGAGACCTGAGACCCACAGGGTTATGAAAATAAGTTTTGTCATTTGAACCATGATGACAGTAAACACATCCTACCTGCAAGAGAAACAGCTTTAACCTGTAAAGTAAGCTGTTCAATTTCAGCTGAACTGAAGGCTTAAGATAATTTTATGGTATTTGCATTAAAACAATCCTGAGTAACTGTTAACTGAAGCATGGAGACAGGAAGAGATACCACAGGTAAGGCCCAACCTCACAAAGACAATTCAGGTTGATACCAGGTTTGGAAAAACGTCATCTTTTGAGTATTTTTCTCATGCCCTTCAATTATCTTCTGGAATGACAACTGCCTCCTACACAAAGAGCAGTATTATCTCTGGTTTATTCAAAATCTGTAAACTCAATTCAACAATGCCAAAGGAGTTAAGTTACCTACTAATCATTGAGCACAGGAGTTAAATACTGAAAGGAGAAATATCTTTCTTTAAGCAGCAAAAGCCTTTCCCTTCATTTCTGAATTCCACATTAAGTGCCTTTGGACTACTACTTACAGGTGAAGCTTTGGCAAGTGGACCAAAAAATTTATCCAGTGTATATAAATATCTCACATTGTCTTTAGCTTCATTGGCAGCAATTGTTATCTTAACATCCTGAAGGGAGAAAAAATAAATTGAATTAATACTGTCAAAATTTACTGAACAGGTTCTTGCTCTTCTACAGTGCATGCTACAAGACCATGATTCCATCTTGCAAACATTTTCTCACAGAAGTTCTCTCAAATAAGCCAGTCATTCATTACAGAAGAAATAACTGCTTCTATATGCAAAGATTGGTAAAATCCACATGGCAATCAGCAACATTTTGGATGTGATTTAGAAGAAATCCTTACCAAAACCCCCAAAGTTCTTCCTTCATGATGGAAGTATCTTAGTGTGGTTTTAGCATGGTACCCATTCTACAGAATTTAAACAAGATCTCTGAAATGTACCAGGCTGTTTCCCATCATTTTTTAATGAACACTTGTTAGGGAAAATGAGTTCACAACTGGTGCCTGTATATCCTTCTGTTCACAACAGGTGGAACTACCCAGTACTTAGGAGGCAATTTTGTATGAAGAAAGAAAATTAGTTCACCATCATTGGCTTGCACTGGCTCTGTACAGACACTCTCATCCAAATTCCACTTATCATAAAATTCTGTAATACCTTCTTAAGTGCTAGATGAATCTACATTCTGGTGCTTGGGGGGAGGGGGGGTGTCTGGTAGGCTGTATACAGTCTACAGCTTATTTTCTGGCTTGCCTACAATTTTGACTGACAAGCCTTCATTCAGGTAGTCACTTATCTGAAGTAGCAGTTATGCCACAAAAAGCCAGCTGTCAATAATTCTAAAAGCAATATGGTGAATTTTCTGACATCTCTACAGTTGGCCTGCACATGGTACAGTTGGAAAGAGACAGAAAAATGTTGTATTGCTGCATTGTTTTAGTTTTGCACAACCATTCCATCCACTACATTAATGAAAGACACATTGCAGAATCATTGTCTTCAAGTTACTTAACTTCAGAATCATTGGTGTTATATGTTTCAACAAATGGATAATAAACCACAGTACAAAACCAGCATAAACACTCTATTTTTAGCATTGTGTTCAGTTCTGTGTGTATTACAAATATAGTACCGTACTAATTGAAAAGTTTTATTAAAACATAGAAGTTACCAGCTCTTTCCACTGCTTTAATGTCTTTGATCTTGCTGTCTGAAGAATACTTATAATTTTCTTTACTCTTGAACTCTTGATCTCATCTAAAAGGCTTTGAAGAGAGAAGCACATTTAATACTCTCTTTGAAATGAAAGTTTACATTTATTTGCAAAAGCATTTTTTTTCAAACTCTGTGAGAAGTAATAAAGGGATTTAACCTGTTAAATGATGACATTCTCGTCTTCCAGTGTTCCAGCTCTGCAGATGGACCACTGTCATCTGCTTCTCTTCTCATTTGTTCACTCTCCACTAAAAGCTGTCTGATTTGTTTGATCCAAACCATGACCACTTCTTCAAGTTTCTCAATGACTTCTGTGTTCCTGCCTTCAAAACCATAGAATGGGACAGCCTCGTAAGTACCAAGAAATAAATACAGATTTTTAACTACAGAAGTGAAACGTCCTTGTCAAACGTAAGCTGAGACTCTATGCAAACTGAGCATATTCAAATCACTGACCAACAGTGGGGAAAAATTAAGATTGTAATAACAGATGCACACACACACAACTTGTACCTATCTACTCTGTTACTATTGCAGATCCTTTACAATGGAAACAGTTAAAAATACAGTAAGTTGATAAGGAGAAAATTTACAGCAATGCGGTTCTGGGAGAATCATGTTTCAGAGGTCCAACAAATGCATTAACTATTATTTGCATATTTTTCCGCTTGGATTTCACAAATAAAGGTTTACTTCCTCACACTACTTTCTGTCATTGCAGTCCATTCCACGTTAAAAGCACCACATAACAGACACCAATATCAAAAGTCACAGAAAACCCCTATAATTCGTAAGTCAGCACATCTTTTAGATTGCCCTAGCAGCTGGAAGAGGAGGGGAGGGAGAATTGGGGAAAGAAAAGGAGACCCATGGATTGAAATGAAAACTGATTTAAATAGAATAATAATAATGAACTAATATCAACTCCAATGGTAATACAAGGTACAAAGTTATACTCAGCCCCAGATAGCAGCCATGAGCTGTGCACTCTAGCAGTGAAGGCTGAGCACCAACACTGCGAGCTCCAGTGAGAACGCGATGGTTACAGCAATCAGAGGAGCAGGCCTTGGGCATGGGATGACTGACAAAACAAGATGGGACCCTCCCAGGAAGACAGCCGTGGTAGAAGCCCTGAAAAGTCCTTGAAAACTTCCCGATTTATAGTGAGGGGGATGTTGATGGTACAGAATACTTTGGTTGGCCAGTTTGGGTCAGCTGCCCTGGGCTTTGACCCTCCTGGCCCACTGCACCTGCATGGTTCAAAACTGCCCTTCACCTTGGTCCCTATGGAAACCTGCACACCAGAGCATCTCATCTCTTTTGGACTCTGCAGTCTCTCCAAATTACAGTTTCTTTCAACAGAAAAAATATTTTAGAATTCTGTGCCAGCAAAACAAGGGCATAAATGGATCTAAAGAACTTGTCCAGCTATATACCGTTATTGCCTCATCCTAAGAGTCACTAGTTCTTCTGTGGAAGCTGTCCTTCCATAGGCTCATGTAGGGTTGAGAGGGACTGGTTTGGCATTATTTCACTCTGAAAATCCATGTGGTGATAAGAAACAGTGAAAAGCTATTGTTCAAAGAGACATTCTTCTTACATATACATATATGTATATAAATTTTTGTAAATACATCTTGTTTTCATTCACAGCCCTCAGAGCCAGAGGACTGATATTGGATAGGACTTCCCCAGTAGCAAAGCAAGTGAAGAGTATACACATTAGTAGATGGCTAGGAGGAACACAGACCACTGCACACAAGATATATCAAAGAACTACCTAACTCTTTAAATCTATGAAATAAAGCATGGGCAAATGATTGATGATTTTATGATTGCACAGTCAAAAACCTGGAAAAACTAAGCAGAAAAATGTATGTAGCTCAGGGAAAATGAATTAATTCTTCAAAGTAAATTTTTACTAATGATATAACATTTATTTTATAAACAGCATCATTGTGTTTGCTTTGCCATAGGAATTACTCACCTGCAGTTATGTAGTCAGATGGGTTCTGTAAGTTGCTGACATAAATATCAATATCCACTTTTGTGAGCTGAATTTTATCTTCTATATTCTGTCTTGATGATGACAAAGTACTAACAAATTTATCCACTGAATACAGAAAGTCTTGCACCTGGCTGTTTTTCAAGCCTTCTTTCACAGCTCCCCAGTTCTGATTATTTTACAATTTATTTTCCCCACAAAATAAAAAAAAAATAATAAAAAAAAATAAAATTAGGGTCACACTTTCGTTTATTGAACAGAAAAGGTATCTTATTTTTCATTAGAAAAGTATTTCTTATTCCTGGCAATATATAAAGAATTATCAGTATGCCCTTTTAAATACATTAACCTGTACTATAACATAAATACTTTGAAGTGTGCATTCACTTATTCTGTTAGACAAAAAGAGACAAACAAGCAAGAGGCTCTCAAGAAATAAGAATGTCTCCCTGCTATCACTGTTTTCACACTGAACTGTCTTTTTTTCCAGTTTGATTTGGCTCTCTCTGAACAGAGAAAACAGATTCTAATCTCCCTTTCTGCTCCTGGATGAGGGAAAACGGTAGCATATGGTAACAGCCACATCATTATTGACAGACACTGAGCTTCATTATATTCCCTACCTCTGAACATATACTTGTGGAGGCTACAGAACCAACTGTGATGCTTTGTGGATGCCACAGAACAAGGACAACCCAAAGAAGCTGGATACTCTGGCTGTGATACCCTTGCTGTCCACTCTTTAGATTAAAATCATGGATTGATCTTTTGTGCTGCCAGAAGGACTTGACAATTCTTTCAGTCCAGGCTTAATCCAGTTTTAAGTCATCACAGTTATACTTCAGTACGGCTGTTATGCTCTGCTCTCCTTTGTCATAAGCATTACAGCTGGTGCTATTGCTTGAAAATAATCAATAACTATATGAATTTAAAACACTTACACACAAATTGCATGACTACCATAAAGGCCTATATTAGACTTGCATCTTCTATATCCTCTGTTTTATGTTCAACTGATGCACTAACAGGACTGCAGTGGCTACTTGCCTGAATTCCACATTTTATTGAGAAAATAGACTAGCTATTTGATTACCTGTTGGGATTTAAGTGCTGGTATCATGATTTGGGACAAGAAAAATTCCAGACCCTGAAGGATATTTCCATTAATACAATCAAATATGCCAAAATTCACTTCCTTCGGGAAGAAACAAAAATTAGCGGAGTGCATGTAAAATTCTGCAACACTATACTATTCGAGTGAAATTCAGACACATGACAGACATGTATACAGACTATAACTATGTAGGTTCTGTGGGTATATTGCCCTCAAGTTACTGAATTTGGATTGGACATAGACTAAAATTCAACCAGAAATTCCAAGACTTGCCCATAAGTTTGAGCCACCAGAAGAGCTAGTCTGATATTGTAGCAACACTCAGCAACCAATTAAAATTAACCATTTTACATCAATGCATTAATCTTAAAGCAATTATATGTCTATATTTCTCTTTCAGAGGAACAGCTTCCATCTATCATAAATGGCTTTAAAAGCACAACAAATGTATCAGGCAAGAAATGCTTCTCTCAGTTGCACGGTCCTCTTCAGTTCATTGTTAATGAACTTATGCTTAGGAAGCACTGCTTTATTGAGGGAGTGGAACAGGCTTCCTAGAGAGGTGGTCAATGCCCCAAGCCTGTCAGTGTTTAAGAGGCATTTGGACAATGACCTTCACAAGGTGCTTTAACTTTTGGCCAGCACTGAATAGTTCAGGCAGTTGGACTAGACGATCGTTGTAGGTCCTTTCTGACTGAAATGGTCTAGTCTAGCTCATGTGAAGCAAGAAGCTATGAATTGCTGAAGCTGGTAACAGGGAGAGACAGTGCTGGTGAGTAGAATATTACTGCAGAACATAAGGCATAAATTAGAAGAAGTGAGGGATTGTGTCTTTTCCCAACAGTACTTGCTTATGGACTGGCTGGCTTTTCTGCCACGGGCATTTTCCTTACAAATGTACACATCCAGAACACGGGCCATGTGCTTTCATATTGACTAGCCATTTTGGCTCTGGATATGTCTCTTGTTAGCAGAGAGGGAGTCTCATTCAGAACCTCTGAACTGCACAAACATACACTGATTTTTCCTTCATCATAATGAATACCTCACTGCTATGGGGAAAGCGTACTGACTTCTGCCCTAGAAGCTTCCACTCCCAACTTCTGCCTGTGCAAAGTCAGCAATTCTAGAGTGTTCTAGGAACAGCAACTACAAATGAATTTTTGTAGAGGCTTTGACATTCTTGGCTATCGATTATTAATTTGACTAATGTTTTTCTTGCTAGTTCCCCACTTATATGCAAAAGAAGAGCATTTAAGACAATTAGTTGTTATGCATGGGTGGGACACTATGTCCTGACAATATTACAGTATTATAATCCCACTAGACTACAAGAAGGCAGAAAGCTCTTTCTCAAAAAGTGGAGGAATTATGGTTGACAACCAAGGCATCATTCTGCTTGAAGAAGTGCCTAGGGAGAAGACCAGGTTTCTTCACATGTCTGAACATGCTTCCTGGGAAGCAATGCCCACAAAATTGTTAATAAGGAAATGCTACTAAATTAATTCCTTCTGCTAGAGGATGTGTTAACAAAATAGCAGAAGGACAAAAGGGTAATGAAGAAATAAACTGACCTCTATTTTTCCCCTTTAGATGCTTTTAACAATGCCAGTTTCTCCCATATGACAGTCTTTGCATTTGTCACAGGGAGGGGGAAGACAGGGAAAATCAAGTATTTCAAGACTTTAAATCTCTAGGACAAGGTCGACATGCAATCTGATCCATTTCTTTCCACGGGATGCTGAAGATTCAGCTAATCCTCTTCAGAAATAGGGGACAAGTCCATGTATTTCTAGGTGCTTAGATTCTCTTTCCAACTGTTCCTACACAGCTCTTCAGGATAACCCAAAATTTGGCAAACCAGTCTAAGCCTGAGCTCCAAGTCTCATCAATGTGAAGACTGGCTGACTGAAAATTAGGGCTTGTTTTACCTTCTGCAGCATCTAAAAATACCGCCTCACATAAGGCATGAAGTTTGATGGCAGCTACATGACACCCCCTGCCAAAAGAAGGTGATCACAAGAGAACCACAGAGAGAAGGCATCAAGGCAGCTAACTGAAGAGTTTGGGCAACCATTCTGACAGGTACTCAACTGAAGCAGTGCAGCAGGACTGACAGGGCATGAGAAGAGGAAGCCTAGAAATTACTTTCACACCTCTGGGTGAAGTATTTGTAAAAATTTTGCTATAAAGCAAGTAACTGACAGAAACTGAAGTACTAATTTGTATGACTATAGCTGGAGAACAAATTTACTGCAGTTGTGGCCTGCTCAATTGGAACACATCAACCTACTAGTGATGGATGAGGAGACAATTTGCCCAGCAAAAAAATGAGTGCATCAATATTTTTGTGAATAGGAATTGTCTCATTACATTTTTTCTTTAATGTCTATTCTTAGATGTTCTTCATATCTGGATGTTCTTCAACTGCAAGCATTTCACAAGAACATGAGCATCTCTGCAAGTCAGAAAAGGCTGTCACAGTACTTTTCTCACACAGAGCTGAAATTATTAGGGTCAGGAAAACCCTACTTAAGTTCCTTTCAAGGATGATTTTCATTTTAAGAGTTTAAATTATACAGTTATTTAAGCGCAGCCTTTAGGCTCCACACTTTAGGCTCATTACTTAAGAGAAAATCTCCTGATTTAGGCCTTTATTTCATATCACCATAGAAATTCATACTTTAATGACTGATTAATAATGAATTTTTATTAATTAAAATCTTGGGTTTAATAATATTGCAGCAGCTAGTTTCAAAATCATTAGAACATTACTTTATCATAAATATTTATTCAGATGAAAAAGAACTTCTTTTAAACACAGAACTAGACATTTTCATGAAAGCACTCCCCACTTCTATTTCTGACTCCAGTTATGTGAACAAAGGTCTAAGAAAATATTAAATACACTGCAAACACTGTGGGATCTTGGTCTGACCTGGGAAGCATTTGATGCAGTTATAACTTTATCTGAACTCCTTAGGAAAAATGCGCAAATTCCTGTAAAGTTCTGTAAAAAGGACAAAATGCATACAGTTAAAATGAATACACCTGTACAGTAAAAGTAATTTACTTAACAACTTTAAACTGTGCTGAAAACAAAATTGTAAAAAATTAATTACTCAAAAAGTAGTGAACTGTTTGTGGGATATTTCAAAATCTGTCCCTCTCAAACCAAACTCTGTTTTTTCTCCATCTGACATAAGAATGTCAAAAATGCCCTTCTGGGCAGATCAGTCCAGTATCACATCTCTACCAAGACAATGCAGTTCAGGGAGAGCTTGTGATCTAGGCTGCTTCTTGGGCTCCATACCTCTTGTATTGCCTGACCACCTGCAACTGCTGTATGAGAGCTGTTAGATGACATATTCCTGTTTAAGTCATTTTAGTATCCATTTATGGACCTATCCACGAGACTGTCTAATCCTTTTCTGATTTTGCCAACATAAATTCACTGAAAAAACCCAAATATATCCTCAGATTTCAAACATTAAAAGTACTTTTCATAGATACTTAGACCAGAATGGATCATCTTAGAATGACTTTAAAATGAAATCATTATTTTTTTTCAAAAAGGGAACTTAAAGATTACTAAAACCTTCCGATTCAAATACTTTTTAACAGGTACTTTCATTTTTTGATGGACCAAAGTAATAAAAAAGCTTCAAATCAGTATTGCAACAATGTTTATTTTTAATCTATTAAATCTAATATTAATTAAACTATAACAAATTTGAAAAGCCATTTCAATTGGTCCAGTTGGCAGACAAATGAACCTCACTCCTTTGAAAGCAAGAAAGAATTCTTCAGCTATGTCTATTCTAACACAACAATGTTACTCTAAGCTCACTGGGGCAAAAAATAAAAAAAAGACATCACCATGCCTTGTTCAAGAAAATTGTACATGGTACACCTGATTCCCCCCAAAAGAGACAGAAATAAAATTAATCAGAAATCTTCATGACTATTCTGAATACATGGCTGAGTAATGCTTAGACATTCCAGTGAGGAGGTTGTTATAAGAATTTGAATGGAATAAAGGAATTATTAAAGGTATTTTTGGAGTTATGTGCAGGATTATTAAAACCACTGAAGAACTGCACTTTTAAACCAGAATTGCACAAGCACTGGCAAATACTTAAACACACAGTCATTAACAAAAATGTTAGGATCTGCAATTTTTTAACAAGGGTTTATTTGATCTGCTCTACTCTCAGATAGTCAAATCCATTAATCACTACTTTGTACTGGTGAATTCCAACCTCAGCTCAAGAAATGTTGGAGATCTTGCATTATGAGAACATGGACTAAGTACTAAAATATCTATCCAAGAACTACAAAAAGCTGTTTAACACTGCATAACTGTTAAGTTTTTTCAATATTTTACTTTTTAAATGCCATAAAATTAATTTTTCAACCATACCTCAGTAGAACCCATGGTAATAAATAACTTCTTCTGAAGCAAACTGTTCACTGACCCTTCTGACCTCAATGATGCATTCGACTTTTGCTAGCAATTAAATTACAAATAAGAGGTTAATACAATGAAAACTATTGTCATACAAATACCTTATCCTATTTGAATGTGTGAATTATAACTAAGCTCATTCTGAATCAGTTGGTAATTCCCAGACAGAATGCATGAGGTTGGCTTTATCCACAGAATAAGCTTTGCAGGAATCTCACAAACCCCAGTAAACAGTTTCATTGCCCTCTTCTTCCAGGAAACACTCAAAGAAGGAGGGGAAAAAAATCTCCGAAAATATAATGAAATTAAATCTAAAGAGTCTCCTAGAGCAACTTCTTCCACTGAAACAAACCGGGTATCTCGCAGGAGTCATGTGCCTGGTCTGCAAAGCCATAATGTAATTGTGAGTGGGACTCACAGGGAACACTGTCAGCTAGATCCTGCCAACAATGCAAAGACATTTAGTTTTCTGCTCATGATTTTAACCATACATCACTCTTGAAAAAATTCCTCTCTGAGAAGCTTTGCTGCCACTGGTCTGTCCACTGAGTTATATCTACAACCTCTTCTCTTTGAAGCAACAAAAAGTTTAAGCCCAATAAAGACCTGCTTCCCTCTAATTTTCTGTCACACACTTTGGAAAATAATCTGTTGAAACTCGGAAGAATGTAACAGAAAGTAATATGGAAGAAGCCTGTCGGTATATTTCTCTTTCAAGTTTGAGGACAGGCCACTTCCTAAAAAGTCAAATGATTGATTCCTGCTGGACTAAGTGTGTGATGTACAATATACAGTGGTGGCTCCCCACTTCCACCCCAAATCAGCATCTTCTAACACAGTCTCAAGTGAACACCATGATGGCGAGAAAGAGAGATGCGCAGCACTGAAGAAAGGATCTTTTAAAAATCTTGGTAAGAACATGCCTATTAAGTCAGACAAACGGTTCAACCAGGCCAGTATTTTGTCTCCAAGAATGGCCAAAACAAAGATAAGAGCAGAGTAAGCATGTCTGATACTGTCCCTGACTCATCTCCAGTATGTTTGAAACTAAACTGTTTACAGAACAGTCAGTTTAATGCACTCTCTTGACTCATGAGAATGGGGTGGAAGATGCTAGAGATGGCATTCATACTTTCCATCAGAAAGATTTATTTTTATGCTAAGCTGCTTTTGCAACAAAATTTTTATAAATTTGTATTTTAATGGTTAGAAATACCAAAATAAAGCAAAAGTAAATGCAGAAATGAAACTTTTAATTTAATCCAAGCTGGGCATGTAAATTAAGGAAAACACTTTCAAGATTTTTAGTTTCATCTTGTTTTAAATCAGAGAACAACATGTTCATCCCAGAAATGTGCACACCCAGTTCCAGTGAAGGAAAAACTGATTAAACTGTTCTGACAGCTGAGCCGATTATGTGCTTTGCAAAGTCTCTAAGCAATTCCAGTAGCACTCGAAAGTTCTTTTAACTTATATAGGTTATAATGAATCTGTAATTCATTCTTGCACTTAACTGACAATCAAGCACTATCAATCACTTTTTTCTCCCCAACAAGCCTAAAACACCACCACATGGTGAGTTAGATCACCCTAAGGTGGCTCCTCAGTGGCATAACCTGAAAGGACTGAGGAAGGACTTCTGCAGTTCAGGAATCCCCCAAAAGTCATGTCAGGCAATTTCAAAGTCACTTGGCACCTTCTGATACCACACACTGAGTGGAAGTTGAACAAATGATATTGCTTTTTATGAAGAGGCTTCTCCTTCTCAAAACTGAAAGGGGGGAAATGCATTTTTGGGACCACAACTACCGTATTTCTAGTTCTAGTTTTCCAAGTTTGAGATTACCTTCCGCAGAACAAGACAGACCTGAAGATGTAGCCACTTTAATTTAGAAAGAAATTGCATAATTTTTCACTCACTTGAATCAGTGCTTTGTCCATAGTAGAGCTGATGTAGTTCAAACCAGAAGGAGAAGGCTGTTCTTATACAGACAGTTCCCCATTCCTATAACACTTATGTCAGCTAATCTAGTCTATTTAAACTCTGAATACTGTGAACACTTTGCTTCAATTATCTTCACCTTTTTTTGTAGTCTGAATTATTACTTTGCTTGGCCATTTTTAAGTTTTCTTTTGTGAAAATGAGAACAGTAACAAAACATGCCACAGGGCATTCTCCTGTTTCCATGTAAGCAGAGATGGCAGTGTCTAAACAATGAGATCCAGGTTCTTTCCACATTAGCATGCATAGCAAAAAAAAAAAACAACCTGCTAAGATTTTCTCAATTTTGCAACAGTCATACATCTTTTTTAAAAAAATACAACTCTGCTTTTGCAGATGTAATAACAGAAACATACCTGCAAGACATCTTGGTAAAAGAAGAGCAACTTTTTAAGTCCACTAGGGGCAAAGAATTGTTCTATAAGTTGAAACTAAAAACAAAATTACAAGTAGTTAATTGTGAAGTAGTTTCAAAAGGCCAGAAATTTTGGAAATAGATTTAATAATAATAACAATTAATATTTACCTTGTCATCAGAAATAATGGCCTCCTCCACTTGCTGCTCATTTAAGCCTATCCCATCTGCTAATCTTGATATCAAATACTTGTGTCTTTCATCTATCTGAGCTCTTCTCTCATCTTTGGTGGCTTTGGCTTGTTTGGCTAGTTCTTTTCTAGTTTCACTGGAAAGGACTATACTTTTCTTACCAGTTGTCTAAAAAATAAAAGTGTGTTACAGGGAGATTCTTTTTCCGCACTTAAGGATTATTTTTGTATTGCTGATCTTCAAGCTGGTTGCATAAACTACTTCAAGTAGGAACATAAAAAATTACATCTAAGGAGTGCAGAGAGAAAAGATTAGTAATAATTAACCTGTTGGGCCAGGATTAATCCTCAGTATAAAGCCACTACAACAGAAACTTCAGATCAGGACCTCAGAATCAGATGAGGATCCAGGCTAAGATGACAATGCAAATTTAGCACTACAAAGGCTGTAATTCAAATCTCAGCTTTGCGAATCCAGCTTCCAAACTTCTATATGTCCATATTCCAGAACTATCTCTGGGCTGTCAGCATTTTAATATAGAGTATCAAGTTATTACCTCAATAGAAATAAATAAAACAAATCCAATATAACATCATCCACCAGTGGAACAAATATACAATTGATGTTTAACACACGGGTCATATAAGGCTACTAGCAGAGTGATAAAGAAGGAAATTTGTGTAGACAAAGGATTTTTTTTAATGTCCATATTCAGTGTTAACAAGACTGAAAATAGACACAGTGAAAAACATTTTTAAGTCAACAGATAATCTTTAAAAGCTCGACAGAAAACTAAAGATTTAGGTAAAAAAGTCACCACACTGAGCATTTCCCTTTACACACAGCTCCCACTGACAGAAGTGTCTGGAGTCTGGGGATGTCTGTACCTCACAATTTTTACTGAAGAGAAACAAAGAAAAATGACATCATCTTCCCAGTAGTCTAAACTAGAAAATATAACTGATCAATCCTCACTCTTGGATTAAAAAAATAAAAAAGTTGACCAACATCTGCCTTTGACTCCTACCACTTGGTCTTACTCCAGACTGAACAGATGTTCTACATCACTCCTGTCTCTACCTGCATCTCTATGAGACTAGGAAACACGCAGAAGGCCTGAATAGCTGTAGTTGTTGGTCAGTACCATTCTGATGTCTCCAAAAGCTACATCTTTCTGATTCATAGTTCATTCTTCTCCCATGTGGGTCCCTAGTCATCTGTGACAGTGTTTTATCATCCCTGCCTTCCATGCCAGCAGGTGGATCTCTTGTTTTGCATATGCCTTCCCTGAAGTAGCATGGCTTTATTCAAATATTCTTAACAAATACTAGTTTTCAGCTTAGCAAAGGAAGGGGATTAACCAGTGGATGAGTAAAAAAAAAAACAAACAAAAAAACCCCACAAAACAAAACAAACAAAAAATAAATCCCAGCAATACACACTGTGAGCACAGGAAGTAAATTGCCTGACACTTCTAAGTGGTTCATTGGGAATTCAGCACCTTGCAGTATTAGGCCAAACTTTGGCAATGAAGACTTCAAGAATAATCCTTACAGACAAGAGGTAGCTGAGTCACCACTTATTTTAGCATGACAACACTTGCCGGAAGAACAGCAGTCAAAGGTGATCCTGCGACAGCAGATCCTAGCTCAGTGCTCCTTGTCTGCAGGTCCCCTCCACGTCTATGATGCTTACTTTCTGTGTCTAGTTAAAAGAAGTGACAAGCAGTAATCATTCAAGTATATGCACAACTAAGGCATTTACAAGACCTGCAATTATGTCACTACATTGTGTCTCAGTATCTGCAGGCTGACCTCTTCTCAGGTCAAATGAGACATGAAAGGAACATCAGAAAACCCGTGCCTCGGCAGAAACCATCAGAAGCTGTTAGGGGGAAAAGATGTCTTATAATGGCTTTTATCTCAAGTTCAATTGCAAAGAATCCCTACTGATAGCAGTAGAGGTAAGAAAAAGCAATTTAAGGCCCTAGCTTGAAGAAGTCAGTTCTGGAAAAAAGAGACTCTGAAATATTGCCACTCCGAAACATTTCACATTTGCTGTTGTCACCCAGTTATTTCTCTCCTGTTACTTCTTTACTTACATTCTGATTGTAAGCCTCACACATCTCTGAAAAACTCCCTACTTGCAGAGACTTGCAAGACAATTTGAGCACATGGAATATCCAAAGTATAAGATTGCTAATATTTGCAATAAAACCAGGACATATGTAATTAGAATAATTAGAATATGTAACTATCTTCTGTTGATTTTTTAAGCCTCTTTAGGAACTTTTGAAGCCCTCCAAGTTATTTAATAAAATTTATCACAGGCCTGTGTTTTTCCTAGAAATTAAGATTTTCATATTTTTAAGTCATTTAAGTAACAAATAAGATTATGTTTTCCTGATACTAAGTACAATAGCTCATCTCCAGCCAGCCACCATGTCTCTCATTTAAATTGATTTTAATTATAAAGCATTCCTAAACATTACTTTACATCTCCTTAACAGAAGTATTGGTTTAGTTTATCTGAGAGCACTGAAGACCACTATTTGTAATTGCTACAGCTTGCTTTTAGTCCAAGAAAAAAGAAGTCCATCTCAGAAGATGATATTTAGGTCCCATCCTTGGAAGCAAATAGGATTCTTAGTGGAGCATACAGCAGTGCTAATGAGTAGCTCACTAAACTTTCAGGAACTACTGTCTAATCTATTCTAAATAGGTGATGAGATTGTGACTAAAATTAATATTCTAATAGCCTGCAGAAGGAGTTAAACTGGCTGGAAGCAGGAATGCCAGAGACAGAACAACTCCCTGTTAGGGAGTGTGGTTTCCCTTGGTGACAAACAAGATAAGAAACAACAGAAGCATTGTCCTGTAGCCATCTTGGGAGTGCTCAGGGTCCACCTTTGGGCAGCAGAGCCAGTACTGAGGGATGGACTCAAGGCTGGGCTGAGGTCCCCCAGTTGCTGAGGTTTACCAGATTGGTGCTGGTGCAAGCATACAGAAGGAATTAGCTTGTGAAGCATCTTTGCAGATTCCTTGTAGAACCACTTATGGTTGTAGAACTGTTCAATGCATTGTTCATTAATATGTTTTTAAAAATTCAGCACAAATGTGTGTTTAATTCACCCCAAAGGGCACAATAAAAACTTCCCAACATGAGACAGTGTCAAAAGTCTTACTGGAGGAAAGGCAGACCATATCCACTGCACTCCTCCCACCTACCAAGACAGTGATTTCAATACAAAAGAGAATGAGGGTTGGTCAAGCATGTCCTCCCATTGGTGAATCCATGTTGACTACTCCCTATCACCTTCCCCTTTTACGTGCCTGGAAATGGTGTCCAGGATTAGTTGCTCTGTCCCTCCCAGGGACCGAGGTGAGGCTGCCTAGCCCATGTTTGCTTGGGTCCTTCTTGCGGACAGGAGTGAATTTGCTTTACTCCAAGCCTCAGGCACCTCTCCCAGTTGCCATCAACACTCAAAGATTACTGAGCATGGCCTCATGATGACATCAGTCAGCTCCCTCAGCCACTCATGGATTCATCCCATTGGGGCCCATGGACTTAGTATANCTCCCAGGGACCGAGGTGAGGCTGCCTAGCCCATGTTTGCTTGGGTCCTTCTTGCGGACAGGAGTGAATTTGCTTTACTCCAAGCCTCAGGCACCTCTCCCAGTTGCCATCAACACTCAAAGATTACTGAGCATGGCCTCATGATGACATCAGTCAGCTCCCTCAGCCACTCATGGATTCATCCCATTGGGGCCCATGGACTTAGTATATCCAGTTTGCTTAAGTATTCCCTGACCTGATCCTCTTCCACAAGGCCACACTCAATAATCTTTGAAAAAATCATTCAATCTGTAGCTCTGTTGACACATTCCAGAAAAGAGATACCATGCTATATGGCATACGACAGAGTATGACTCATTTCAATTAAAAAATAGTTCTAATCATGTTACTACGATTCAACATTAGGAAATTTGCTAAGGGATCAGAGTTGCACTGACTGACCCTGTGAGTACACATACATATAAATAAACACATGCATATATGGGGTTTATATATGTATTTATTTATAAAGCTGAAAACAGCACATTACAGTCCCTACACTGACACGTTCATACCCACCCACTACATGTAAGTACCTATTATAAACACTCTACTAATAATTAGTTTTTCATTCTTTTCCTTGATTTTTTTCCATACAAAGCCAATATAACGTACTTACAAATACTTACCTTTTTTTTTCTTCCTTACCTTTTTTTACAGCAATGAGAGGTGGACAGAGATCAATGTCAGGTTTTGAAGAAAGTTGTGTTCCTCTAAGTTGCCCTGAATCCTGCTGTGCAAAGTGACCAGGAGAGGAACTAGACTCGACTCTTCCCTCTAGCTCAGTCTCACCTCCCCCAGTCTCCTCCATCTTCACCACCACACAAAAATCAACCTAAATCAACAATACAGAAAACGACCGGACTGTGTTGTCACAAGCAACTGCACCTTCAGTATTCTTCTCCCTGTCACAGCGGTAATATGATAGACTAGCAAGGGAAAGAAAAAAGAATTATTTACTTTCGGCTGCAAATTTAAAATGAGATGATCTAAGCAGTTTACAAAACGATAGAAGCTCCTCTAAGGTTGCTCATGAACAAAACTTTATTTCTAATTGCATCACTGGCATTTCTCTCTGGTCAGACTAAGGACACTGCAGGTGGGGACTCACGCACCAAAGGACAGATTAAGCTCCTTCTTAGATGCCAGCCGCAGGTCCCGCTGCAAAGCGCCGGGCACAGAGCACTGGCGGAGGCACTCGCTTCATCTCAAATGGGTTTTATGCCTGCAGTCTGCCTGGGCACTTGGAGTTGCTGGCAGCTGCTATGGCAACCCCTACACAAACCCAGCTCACAACTCAGGCCCCAGGAGGCACCTCGCCTGTCCCCATTCCCTGCTGCATCCACCAACCCAGCGCTAGTTTCATAACTACCTGTCTTTTTACAGGCACCACAGTTTTCCCTTGCACAGAAATTAAATCCTGAGCAAGCAGCTTCCCTGAGTCTCAGTACTTTTCAACATGCTGAGGCAGGGGAGGCTGCACTGAGTTGCACCTCAGCAGTCCCACCACCCTCCTTGACACAGCCTGTCTCTGCAGGGCAGCGACACGTAAAGAGACACCACCAAGACGAGACAAGTGACTGAAAATTACTTTCTCTTTTCCTCTACCAGGCAAAGCCACTTCCACACAGATCCAAAAGGCACTGCACCAGTTGCAGCTTACCCACCTGTGGCACCCTTACTTGGCATGGTCCCTCTCTCCAGATGATACCCAATGACCAAGCTTTCACTGCAATAGGCTACCCTTCAAACACAAAGCTTTACTCACAGAGTCACAGAACGGTTTGAGTTGGAAGGGACCTTAAAGCCCATCCAGTTCCAACCCCCCTGCCCTGGGCAGGGACACCTCCCACCAGACCAGGGTGCTCACAGCCCCATCCAACCTCACCTTGAACACTGCCAGGGAGGGGGCAGCCACAGCTTCTCTGGGCACCCTGTGCCAGGGTCTCACCACTCTCACAGCCAAGAATTTCTCCCTAATATCCAATCTAAATCTGCCCTCTTTCAGTTTGAAACCATTCCCTGTCGTCCTATCACTCCATGCCCTTGTAAAAAGTCCCTCTCCAGCTTTCCTGTAGCCCCTCCAGGTACTGGAAAGCTGCTATGAGGTCCCCCCAGAGCCTTCTCTTCTCCAGGCTGAACAGCCCCAACTCTCTCAGCCTGTCCTCACAGGTGAGGTGCTCCAGCCCCTGATCACCTTCATGGGAGATGCCGATCTTTCCACCACCCAACACCGCCAAGCCCTTCTCCTGGGGGCTGCTCCCGATCCACTCCCCACCCAGCCCCTGTGCCTGTGCCCGGCATTGCCCACACCCCGCCGCAGGACCTCGCCCTTGCTGAACTCCATGCAAAGCACTTCCACATTTCATGGTTTTAACCGATCTCGGGGACCCCGAACCGGTCCCCAAGAGCGCTGCCAGTGCCCTGCACGCTGAGGGACTGTGGGGTAACAGCGAGGGGGGAAGATGAGGAGGCGCCGCGGCAGCCCCGAGGGACGGGAAGGGAGGGGAGGGGAGGGG